>DWPQ01001893.1:0-11401 GCA_018251795.1 Perichares adela | reverse complement strand
TCCAGTAGTTCCTGAGATTAGCGCGTTCAAACAAACAAACAAACAAACTCTTCAGCTTTATATATTAGTATAGATATAGATAAGCGGTTGGTAACTTAGGCTACTGTTATTATAGAATTATAAAAAATAACCATGCGGACATAGTTGTGAATACAGCTAGTATACAAATATACAGATTTTATTAACATTCATCGTTATATTTCAGTCAATTGACATAAAATCGTAATGCAACATTGTCTTCTTCTCAAAGTATTGCACTATCTTTCAGTAAAAGCCGTACAAAAATCCGTTCAATAGATTTTGAGAAAAAGGGGATATATGAAGGGACTTTTGTTTTATAATAAGTATAGATACAATGCAGTTTCGTAAAGAAACTCTTTATTGTTAAAATGAGCGTCTATTAAAAGTTGTTTAACTCAAAAACTGTTGTAGGTGTCTTGTAAAAGTGTTTGTTTCTTAATTATAGCCAACAGCAGACCTTCAGAAGTGTCCACACTGCAACCGCAACTTTGGCATGCGTGCGTTCGAGCGTCACGTGGAGTGGTGCGCCGACAAGGCGAAGATCCTGCCCGCTGCGCCCGCGCAGCCCCCGCCACACATAGCCGACGCGAAACAAAGGCTCAATGCGCGCACTCAATATAAGGCTCCATTGGCACGGGGAAGACGGTATGTAGTAGCTATTGTACAGCGTACTATTATTTTCCTATCTACAATGACGTCATGAAATGCTTAACTGTATGCAAATGGTACGAAAACACTTGAATTTGTACAATTGATGATAGTATAATTTAACATTTATGTTTTTTAAGTTCCGGATGCCTACCAGCCGGTTGTAAATTAATTTAATCGAATCTTGGCATGATCAGCGGATAATGGAATGGAGGACTTGAGGATATTTGTCCTACTTTATGTAGTGGCATAAACATAAGGAAACATGAAGAATCAATATGGAAAAAAATATTAAATTTCTCTGGATTGCTAGTGGCATAGTAGGAATTTGTAGAATAATTGATCTTATAGTTTAGTAGGAATGTCTGAAGCATATATATGTTAGTTGAGTATGAATCAGTGATAGCCTAATGGTTTGAATGTTGGTCACGGATCAATATTTTTCTACATTATGTACGTATTAGAAATTAATTATCACTTGTTTCGATGAAGGAGAACATCGTGAGGAAACCTACATTCCCAAGAGTTCTCCATAATGTTGTTAAAGGTAATGTTGTTAAAGGCACTTGTTAAACCCTTTGAGAGTAGACCCGATCCCAGCAGTGGGACAACTATGGGTTATTATCTATGTATGTTTTGGTTCACACATATTTTTCAAATAATTAGATCATCACAAACCCGCGACAAGTCATCGAACAGTCGGTCCGCGTCAGTGGAGTCGTCTCGCGGAGTGTCCCCGCCGCACCCTCGAGAGTACGGCGACTACAGACATGGACGAACGAGAACGTCAGGTAATAATTATAACACTTACAAATACATATAACCGTGTATATAGTAATATTACCTGAACAGAGATAAGTGGTTCTTCGGTTTACATATTGGTAGGCACGCGTCAATGATGCTGACCAATCATCATCATCGCACAACCCAAAATTTTTCCTACTACCGGGCTCTGGTCTCCTCTCACACTAAGAGGGTTTCAGGCCAACTATGGCCATGGTCCATGCTGACCAATACTGACATCAAGAATCCAGCTTCTAGTTACACCAAATGTTCCCTGTATTTCCAAAGACATATTGTAGGCTACCGCTCCGGAAAACGAAAACAGGTGTGTTCGTTCGTTCAGGCGGGTTTTACCTACTCGCGGCGCACGATTTTTTTTTCCATTCAAATCTATTTGTTTTTCAATACTATCTTTGTTTCCGAGAGCGGTAGCCTAACACCCTGTATATTAAATAAATTATCAAAATGGTGCACTTCAAACTTATGATTGTGCAATGTTTAATTTATCCTGTTTTTTACCAAATAACACAGTTTTTTCGGACTTAAGTTCAATTGTTACATAGTAGCACAACACTTAATTATAATTAAGCTATTAACTATAACGATATGTATAAAATTGTTTTCAGAATCAATGTCAAGTAATGACTGCCACGAAGACTCCTCGCCTCATATCCCAGTGATTAAAAATACGCGAGTGACTCAAAACAATTCGACAGGCGATGCAAACGTTAGGGCAAGACAAGCTCGGCTCGCACGAGATCTCAGTAGTTCAAGGTTAGTAGCACACAGCCACCATTACTAGAAAATCATTCAACTCATTATTTTGACTTAATTTCAGTTGAACGTAGCACTTAGTTAAATATAACATCAAATAAGGGGAAAGGAAGGAGTAATTACTAGTCCCATTTTTTATATTTTATTTTTATGCATATGCATCGTTCCTGTCTCCTTGTTTGTTAAAACATATTATTATATTCAATTCCCTTCCTTTCCCTTCCCCTAGAAATACCCAAGATCCCCAACCATCACAAATCCAACAGAGCAGTACTGATCCAAGTATACCGAAACCAGCAAATAAAATTAAAAAGATAAAACCAAATAAAAAGAAACAACAACAATTAAAAAAGCTCGAAGACATTGCAATCAAGCATAGTGAACGAAGTCAAAAAATTATTGAAGATCAGAAATGCAATAAAATAAAAGACAGAAAAGATTGTACACAAAAAAGTCATATACCAGTGCCTAAAAAAACAACGAATAAATGTACAAAAGAAGTCATACTCGATAATGATATAGAATCTGTAAAAAGTTGTAAAGAAACACTAAAGACTAAACAAGGGTCAAAAGTATTACACGAGTCTGTTACGCCCCAAGTATGTATTAAAGAAAAGAAAGTCAAAACGAAAAAAGAAAAAGTAAAACACATAACAGATAGTGCCATAAGCCTTGATAGCTTAGAAGAATGTCCTCAAAACAATGCTGATGATAAACTTTGTCAATCTGTCGGTATCAACACCGAACTACTATGCCCCTGTGTACCATGTGTAATACACATTACACCAGATACCAAACAAATTACTAAGAATAAAAATGTCCCGACAAAAAGTAATGTGAAAAAACAAACTACAGAACAAATTAAACCAACTGTAGAACTTTTGTATCGAAATCCTAAATTGGTTCCATCTTCTGATCCACAAACGAAAGATATATACGAAATCGAGTCTGAAAATTTTATCGATGTAAATAAACTATATGAAAGAAAAGAACAGATGTCCCATAAACAAGATACGAACGAAGTTACTGTAGAAATATTTGAAAGTGAAAATATATGCAATTTTGAGTATAAATCAGGTGATGGATATGATGATGACGATGTTAATCTATCAGGAGAAAAATTTGAAGAGAATTATGAACATGACCTAAGTGAAGATAATTTTGATGATTCAGTCGAAAAAAGACTTTCACACTGTGAAAGCGGCGATGAAGAAAATACTAATGAGGAGCTTGGTTGCAGACATGGAAGTGGTGACACTTACACAAAGTTTTCTGAAAATCCCACAGACCTAGAAGAATTTTTTACACTAACTAATAATATTATGAATGATAAAAGCAATGAAAAGATACTTAAAGATAATGAAGTTGAAACATTACATACCCCTCGAACGAATTCAATTGAAGCTTTGAATAAACCCGAACATACCGAAGACAAAACTGCTCCCCATAAATATATGTTTTCAGATACTTTAGGAGAGTTAAAAAATGATTTCATAGACTTACTAAATAGTGCTTCTGCATCTAATGTCATAGAACATAATACCATGAAATCGGAGAAATTCGAGGAAACTAGAAAAGTGAGTGATATGGAACATATAGTTGTTTATGAAATAAAAGGCAAAGCTCCAATTTCAGAAAGAAATAGTGAAATTCAAGAAGAACCGAAGTTAAAACTACCATCCATTACCGAAAGTAATAAATTTTCAAATAAAGATAACCGCAGCAGAAAGAAGCTTGCTGGTAATAAATCCGCCAGTAAACATATACTCTTAAGCCAGCAGAAGAGAAGCAATAGAGAATATTTGACTTTTACTGTTGATGAACACAAAGATGAATCTGATGTTCAATCAATATCGTCCGAAGCTTCGCCATTAAAGTTACCACGAATCGAATTGAAAAGGTTTTATGGCTCCTATTATTTACCTTTAAGCATAATCCCATTTTCCTTATTGTTCTTATATTGTTTCACGATGTCTGCGAAGACACTTACCTTACCTTACACAACATTTTATTATAACTTACCTATGAATAAGTCTACATTTCGGGTTTGTAAAATATTGTTAATAATTACTATGTATTTCTTATTTTATTATTCTTGTATTTTGTAAATTTCTTTCAGATTGGATGACAATTATGATCCATTTGTTTCTGCGGCTAGGCAAATGAAGGAACTTATGTCCTCAGATACTACTATGCCTAAAAAAGTTCAAAATTCCACAAAAGATCCCAGTAGAACCCTTCCGTTACTAAGAAACACTAAGGAAAAAACTCCCACAAATACAAAAATGATAAAAGATTCCATTAATAAAACATATCAGAAAACTCCGACACTTCAGCGAATGAAATCCTTTGGTAGTACTAATAACGATAACAGTAACAATTCGTTTGGTGGTAGATGCAGTTCATTTAGAATTAATAGAAACGACAAAAAGTCTAGTCAAAAATTAAACACTACATACACTAAATCCAGTAAAGAGAATATTAGTTCCGTGGAAAAAACTTATTTTACACGAAATAGTACTTTGAACAAATCTTTTTCAAGTTACAGTAGTTCAAGTTACAATACACCAAAACCAAAAGATAAAATCCCAAAAATAGCAACATCCATGCACCATGGATTTCAAAGAACGACAATAAAACAGCCTCTCAAACTAGATAAAATAAAAAGAGATGACGATAAAAAAGATTTTGTCAATCTAGATTCTATACTCGCATTCGATAATATTTCCTTAGCTGACAGTAACTACATTGACCCTCGGCTTATCAATGAAAATGATAACCTGCCCATCAATGTTAACACTATTCTAAATAACCCAGATATTATCAGCAGTATGGAGTCTTTACTTACTACTGAAAATTTACCAGCTAAGTTTGAATCATTTAGTACATGCAACACAAATAACAAACAAAGTAACACGTTGGATTCATTCGTGAAAAACGAAAACAATAATAATCTCAACATGAATAAAATTGTTGCTTCGAAAATAAGTAATTTAGGAACGCAATATGATAAAATCTTTTCTTCGTTAGAACAAAGTATTACGTCGAAAACTTCAGCTCGTGATGATGATTCTTTATGCGAAGATTTTGATCTCGAAGAGTTTATGACCTCTTTTGACGAAGAAGTGCATAAACAGAGATCTGAAAACAAACGGAGTAGCAGCTCCACGACTAGGGTAGTTAAGCAAAGTGAAATATCTAATAAAGCTTTTGAAACACATGCTATTAATTCACCTAAAGTAGAAGGTAATAGGAATGGCATGATTCCAGTAAATAAATCAACCTCTCTCATTTTTAGCAGTAACAATATTGTGGGCGATAAACTTTTCCCCTCCTCTGTCAAACGTTCCACCTCCCTCCTGGATTCCCTTCAAAAGAAAACCGCACAGAAGTTTGAAGGTGCTAAAAGCAAACTTAAACCAGACCAGCTCGAAGAAGATCTTATGAAATCTTTGAAAGATTTCGATAAACTGTACGAGAACGAAAGAATAGAAAATTGTCAGCCAAGCAAAGATTTTACTGACAGTAATAAAAATGTATTTAATGGGTCGGCCAAGAAGGATTCACATAAAAAATCTGAACATAGAAGACACGAAAACTTGTCCAATGGAAATTACACACCGAACGGCAAAGCGAGTAATGACTCCGCTTATAGCAGGTTAGTCAGGTAAATTAATTATTTTTGTAAGGATGTTGTTCCAAATATGAAATTATCAATTTTTAAAAATGAAGCAATTCATGCATTGTGATCTCGTTGTTTTTTTAAGCCTCAACAGAATATCTCCATCGAAGCTATCTGTTTGTAATGCGAAGGAGTTAAATGGCGAGTTGTCTTTGGAAAGGATCCCCGCCGCCTCAGATACCAACAGTAGTCAGAAGGATGACGTCCGTTCAGAGTCCAGTGATGAATTTCTAGCGATGGAGCGTTCGACAGAGTTAGAAGAACCATTGTCTGTGGGTAACTCACTAATGCAGTACAAGGAGCTAAAATTAAGTGGAAGTCAATTAAACGGTAATTATACTCTTATCATATAATTATAGCCTTCCAGTCCCACTGCTGGTCTCTCTCTTCTCACGGCGAGGGAGTCCATCAGGCTGTTTAAATTCGGATTAACAGACTTCATAAACATTTTAGAACATAATGGAGAACTTTAAAGTACGCTCAGGTTTCCTTACCTTCCGTTCTACAGAATAATGCTAGTGATAATTTATTTCTTAATAGCCAGTAGATCAGCGGATCCCCTGCTTAATTTTTGTCAGCAATGAGACTGTGATTTACCATCAAATGAGCTGTCTTCTCGTTTGTTGGCCATTTACATTTATGGAGGAAATTATATAAATTTTCATTTAAAAAATCTACTTATGCATGGTGGACGTTTTGTGGCTTGTCAGGCTTCCTTACTTAGCGTACAACCCTCCAAGATTCAATCGCGAAATGTTTCAAGTTGTTTCGAAGTGTTGGAGAGCCAGTAGTAAGCGAATTATTGCTTACTTTTCCGGTATCCCGCCGAATTCTGCCTTTGCTGTAAGTCTGTAACAGACATCCGATGACCGCTTACCACCAGGTAGTCCGCATTCTCCTTTATAAATGCCATAAAAAATTAACTACGTGTGTTTTAGAAAAACGTGCTAGTTCCCGCGCATCATCTCGTCGTAGTCCAAATTGGCAACCTCGACAAGAAGCGCTCAGTTCGAGCGGTTCGGAGACGTCGTTGCACCGCGCGCGCCGTGACTCGGGCCCCGCCCCGCGGCTCTCCCGCTTCTGCCATGAGTGCGGCAGCCGGTTCCCCGTCGACACGGCCAAGTTTTGCATCGAATGCGGCGTCAAGAGACTAGCGGTGTAGTCTGCGTCGTCAATGTACAGACAGACGTGTTTGTTTGCGTTATCTAGTCTAATATTTTTGTCGAGGTAAAAGCTTTACGCGGAACGAAGGTACACACCATGAACTATGAGCATTTTAATTCTGACCATTTATATTAACGTTAAAGTATGGATTAATATAGTAATGAAAGTACATAAGACTATGTATATGGTGGAAATATTGTGAATCTGGTTCACTAAAATTTCTTATTTAGAATGTTACATGCTTTTAAATGTTATTGTAATAAAAAATGACAAGGTGTTCTAAGATTATGATTATTCATGATAATGCCGATATTCCAAACAGTAACCTATATAAATAATTGATTTATTTTTTGGTAGAATGAAGAAATGGAATGTAGTTTAAAATGTCCAGAAGACGGCGCCTCCACTTACAGTATGGCACTGTATCCAGTCAGGTCCCACATCTCTGTTTCGTAATTATTATATTTTATGATTTTAAAAGCTTTTCAGACACTAGTCTTCCTATTTGTAGCGATTTTTCGTGTCACTTTTTGAACGAAGAACGCAGTTACATTACTGAGCTAGCTCAACTCTATTGCCAAGGCACTGCGACATTGAGTTGGTATTATGCTAGCAAAATTCAGTTTTGTTGCTCCAATAAAATAGAATGGTAGAAAGTGTGATATCAGCATTAATTGATGTTGATTACGTATTTATTTACCATCCAAAATTGGGATGTGAACAGGATTTGAAAAATGTACAATTTAAGAAATAAATAAAATTCTTTGACCAAAAGAAATGCGCACAAATAGATCTTATAAACTCTAATTATATTAAGAAATGAAATCTTACAATTTTGTATAACTTAGTTATATTTTATGTAAAAATTAATAATATATTTCATTTAACAAATGTTACCAAATTGTTTGTAACTATTTAACTAATTTATGAGATGTGCCTTTTTCTAATGCATTATGGACTATGATGGTGTAGACAATATTTTTTATTTAGGATTTTTTCTGAAGCGCTGTTCTGTCTTGTCTTTCTATACTATGCAGCTTTGAAAATTTAATTATCTGTGATATATCAAGAACTCAATCTTCAGTACATAATGGAACGGAATCTAAAATTAAGTGCCAATTCTGTCGAGTTTTGAATAGTGGCCTTTTGTATGTATTTGTTTATTTTTTGTTTTGTTAGAGAAAATATTTGTTTTTTTTATATATAACTGTTTAATTACACTTCCAGAGGTTTTCAGTTAACATTCTCGTCTACAACATAGGTAGCCATTTTAACAAGACTGATTTGATTTTCAATATATTGATGTACGGTCCTGACCTACTGTTATATTGTTTTTAACAAATAAATATCATGTAATAAATTAACATTTTAATAAAGAAATCTTTTATTTCAACATTCTTACTCTATAATGACTTGATATTAGTAAGATTAATATTGATTCAACAACAAAATCTAGACTAATAAATCTAAAAACAAAAATTTGAGTTAATTTTGTAATATTATATCTACACGCAACATTAACTTATAAATTCTATAAACATTACAGTCTAAAAGAGTTTCTATATGCCTTTCTAGGTGGTATAGCGCCTCTCACCCGCAGCCTACGTAATGCCTCTCGAAGATGCTTAGGCTGCAATGGACCGGCTTCCCCAGACTTATCAAGCACTTCCAATGCTAAAAAATATAATGAAACAAAAGTTGTAATGTGTACATTAGTCAGTGGTCAAACATTAGTGCCTGAATGTAAGGTTGAGGAAATCCCTTTAATATTCATAGCTTTGATAGTCATTGAGACTGATGCTAACATCGCTGCAATGTTCCATAACTTATGGAACCAACATACAAACTTCAGTCAGCAGAAAATTTTAATAATATATCTTTTGGCTAAAGTCTGTATAATTCAACTGTTTTGTTAAATTTTAATGTATGTAGTTCCAATTAACATGATGCATGAAGAGGAAAAAATTAAAAGATGGAGGTACTATTGGAACACACAGGGCAGGTACTATTTGTAAACATATGTTTGTTGAGTCCACTTAAACCTCTACACATCAGTGTTTGTGTAGCCTGGTAAACTGCACTTCAGACATCAATTAAAAGGTGAAACTCAGGCCATACAGTGGACAAGTAATGGATTGAAACGACTCTTTATCTCTAATCACATAGTAGATTTCAAGAATATTTGTCGCACATACCTTCTTCTACAACCTCCCCAACAAAAACTTTAGCAATGCCAGACATTGCTATGACCACATTCTGCCCAACAGAACACCCAGTAATGGTTTGCATCAACCTCTTAACAGCTGCTTTAGGGAATGCTGCTCTTCTGTACATCTCATATCTGTCCAACTGCTCCTCTGTGAAGTTTGAGACCAGAACTCTGAAAAGTAAGATCATTTGATTCAAACTTAATTTCCATAATCATGATCAATTTCATAGTCGGAACCCGATTTCAAGCTGTTATAACCTAGTGCAGTGATCGGCAAAGTTTGTTTGTTGTTAGTTTCTCGTGGGCATTCTGTTTGCTCTAGTAGCCTTTACAGATTCACGCGGACAGAAAGGCGAGTTTGGAATGCTCAGCCAGAGAAGAAATTAAAACTTTGCGAGCGTCCTAAGAGCATCACCTGTGGGGTTTTAACCTCGGCTTAGGACGTAGTCCTGAGGTGGATGTCGTGGCGATCAGCAAAGTGCAGCTGCAGAGACCTTTTGCTAAGTGCGGCACTAGCATCAATATCCACAGAATGGGTGTACTACTTATTTAGTGTAATCATCATTTTCATCATTTTTTTTTCACTTATTGTAATGCTCATTTTTGTCTCTTTGGCTAATAAGTTTGCCAATCATTAACCTAATGGTTGCAACATTAATATTACAAACCAAAACTCGAGATTGAACCCAGCCCGCATAATTAATTTTCAAATTTATTTGTATATTAGAAATAAATTATCACTTGCTTGCATGGCTGAGTGTGTTTCCGTAATATTCTCAGAGATGTGTAGAATCTGCCAACCTGCACTTATCCACTTGACCACTTGGACTATGGTCTTAACCCTCTCAGTGTGAGAATATCAGTGTTTCAGATTCATTACATTATTTTTAACGCAATCTTATTATGTGTTTTTTTATGGTTGCCAATATGTTGGAATCTCAGAAAATATAAAACTATTATAACATACTGCATTTTTTCACGTTCCTCCTCCTCCAGTTCTTTCTTACTCTTCTTTTCCCTTTCTCTTTCACTCATAAGTGCTTCTTCCGCAGTTTGTTGTTCATTATTCCCCGTGTCAGTCTCACTTTGTTGGAAATCATGCATATTTGGGATGACGGTGTTATCCATTACATTATCAAGTTCAGTATAACTGTCTTCAATATTAATAGTTTGTTTATCATCAAGGGTCTGTGTCTGCTCAAATGAATAATCATTTATATAGCTATCATATTGATCGTTGACATCAAGAGAGTCTGACTGAGTGCCTATAAAGTTATCGGAGCTCTCTGTATAAATACTACCAAGTTCATCTCTGTGTGAGCTTTCCATGTTATGTATGCTGTCATTGTAAGTATCAATAACCTCATTCTGTATGCTAGTATCTTGAATACTTTCTCCATAGTTAACCAGTGTAGTATCTGTAATAAAACAATACATGTTTGATTCTTACCTTAGCTTTTATTGGCTTTTTGCTTATTATCACATTCATCAATTGCAATCATATTCACACATCTTTTGATAGCAATTGAGAATACTTTTTACACCTATTTTAAAGAAACCCAGGTCATAGTGATCTGGGAATATCTCAAAAGGAAAGTCATTCTGCAATAATGTAGTTGTTTTATTGATATGATGGTTTATAGCTACAACAGACTCATGATATTCTCTTCCTAAATGCTGAAATTGAGTTATTACAGCCTTTTCGAACGATATAATACATACGAAAATATTCATACATAAATACTTTACAGGAATATTTCCTTCACCAGTCAAGGCGTAAAATATAAAATACTTACATTCAGGTTCATCCTTTAATAACTTTTCCTCAATCTCAAGTGATATTTCCTGGGAGTCATCTTCATTGGAATCACTGTGATCTAATTCGTGTACTAGCTCATTGTCTGAAAAATTATTACTTTTTAAAATACTTGGCAAATACGTAGATTATGACCCGAGCACGGGTAGCAGTGATTACACGCCTGATAAATCATATAAGAATTTTGAAAACGCATAGAGGCTATTAAAAGTTAAATATAATATTATGGATATTAACAATTATGTATGTGGGATAACCAAATACCAACCTCTTAACCTTTCAGCTTCAGTCAAGCCGTCACTGC
>DWPQ01001892.1:0-11402 GCA_018251795.1 Perichares adela | reverse complement strand
CAGCGTGTTGGAGATCGGCCGCGTGCTCTCTTGCCCTCCACTTGGCCCTGGACCACCAGTCGTTCCATCGAGCTTTCGTCCCTGGATACATCTATACTAATATTATAAACGCGAAAGTCATTCTGTCTATCTGTAACGTGATTACGACTAAACCGCAGAACAGATTGTGATGTTTCATATGGAGACACTTGAATGTCTTGGGAAGAAAGTAGGCTACTTCTGTTCCCACTGTTCTTTTTAGTTTTCCAGGAATTTTATTGTTTTACGGGATACATAAAGCAATGTTCTACAACGTTGACCAGGTCCAGGTAAAACTAGTATATTAATACGGATGAATAAAGCCAGAATATAATAGGAGAATATAAAAATAAAATGTGCTTAGACCTCCTTATAGGTATAGGCCGCTCTTCAAGCGTGTTGAAATTTAAAAATAATAATTAATAAAAGTGGGGTAATAGACTCTGGTCTGGTCTGACATTTTGCCGCTAAAGAAAGGACTAAACGTCGAAACTATTCGCGGTTGATTCTAGAAGGAGGGTGGTAAGATAATATACGAAGCCAGGCAGCTAAAACTACCCTCACCACTGTAAATACCACAATATTACTTAAACATTAATACATTAAAAAAAAACAAATACGTATAATATAATAATTAATGCATAAGTAAACCAACGTGACATAGGCTCTTTCGTAGTTCATGTTCCCAGTCCAAACTTCCATTTTCCACTTTACGTCAACAAACGGGAGCGTGCCGATCTATAGTCCGACAGTTCAATTACGCTACGTCAATAATCTCACAAAGCGGCACCACCGCCGTCCCTGTCTGCACACATAGAGTATATCATAACCATAGGTACAATACAGGAGTCACCCCAAATGTACCTATCAGATGTGGATGGGGATTCGGCCCTCGATGCCATCCCACCCTTCCCAGACGAATTCAAACACGAGTATAGCTACAGAGTCTGGACGTAGGGTATCGTATTTAATTAATGACTGGGCCGATTACGGGCGCTTTGTTTATTTAGAAAATATTAACCCTGTTAAACGGTAGAAGATAATAATTATTATTTCATAGTTTTGGAATCAATATTAATACTTTTGCACATTTTAAAAACAGGATAAGGATTGTATGTTTCTGATGGACACTTTGCAGTTGGCGCTAGGGGACTTTAAAGCATCACACAGACAGAAAGTATAAGGTTACCCCCGGTTCCATATAGGGATTACATAGGAAACATGCGGAAGTTTGGAAGTGGTAGCATATTTAATTTAAAACAGATATATTATACATATACAAAGACAATACATACATAGTACCTAATTTAAATCATGATTTACGCACCTGATGAGTATACGGCCGTGGTGCATCCGGATCAGATGAGAACGGGTCGTGGTAGCTGACGTTTGGTTCATTAGCGTTGCCGTTGCCGTTGCCAATCAAGTACTTCTCCATCAGTGATTGACTCGCCGGGTGGTAGTCATACACCAGTATAAGCGCTGCGAACAATATCACAGTTATACTAAATGACAGCGAAGCGCTGGAAAGTAGGAGGAACGACAAACGACAGCGCGAAACACTTTATATGAATTTGAAATTTTGGGAGAGTCTAGTTGCCTATGTTACAGGCTCCGGCCCAGTTTAGGTAACTGACGATTCATAATATTGTTACTTAATACTATAATGCATAATGTATAACAAAGTGAATATATTATTTTGTACATGTTTTTGGATAAAAAAAAAAAAATATAGACCTACTTTTTTTTCAATGGTTTAGGTTTTTACATGTCAGTAAAAATACAAAAGAAAACGAAAAACGAATGTAGGAGAGGTAAACTGGAGAATAGAAAGTTTAGGTTTGCCTGTGTAAATCTATGATATTTATATCCGCTGTAAAGTAAGCTGCATTTGTAACTTTCTTGTAATTAGTGGTAGCCTGAGGGGTTTAATTGCCGGGGTATAAATGGGGTCGCTGCGATTGAATCCTGCTCTTACCATACATTTTTTGAAGTTAGGTTCGTATTAAAAGCTAATGCTTCGGTGAAGGTTAATGTGAGTAAGCCTGCCTACCTGAATTTTGAATAACGTATAAATTATCTTTATCAGAGTTGTACATAAACATAAAAAACCTATGTGAAAGAGACGCATACGCAGTAAGTAGTGAGTCAATCATTGGTTGTGTTAAAGTTGTTTGTAAGTATAGAAGCACAGTGTGACATTGGAAAAATCATGTAAAAACCCTTAGGGGTTGTTTCTGATAAACTTATTGCCGTTGGTCCTAGCGGCCATTACAGTTTCCACGGACAGTGCAACTCTGAGGTATTCAAGAATCAAAGCAAGTATTTTCCTTTACCGAAACGAATGATAATGAATTTATAATACGTACATTATTGCGAAAAAATGAAGGATTCCAGCCATGGACATTATTACATTACAATCACGATCAATTAAGCACACTCACATTAGGGTAGGATAACACTAGTCTTATTCTTTGCAGTGCATTTCGACACGTTCGCGCTACATTGATACTTTATTTAAGGCAATACCGCTCGCCGATCTATTCCAGTTGTGTATGAAGTACAACTGAATAATTTAAATGAATCGATACACAGATATTCTAGTCTGACTGACCCAGAAACCAATATCGATTTTATATATAAATAAACTAAACGAACTGGACAAAATACCTACTAGGTCGTCAAAGAACTATCAATACCATATTCTTCCCAAAGATAAATTTTAGTGTCCTTTGTTTAGATACAGTTTATCGTCTTTTGTATATTTATTTATGTTTAGCGATACACATAGAAAACAAATAAATCATTTCCTTTCATCCTCAAGGTATCTAAGGGACGGTGGTCGTTTAATAAGCACTAGTGGACGACCGAACTTTGCTCGGAATTTTCAATACCTTGTGTTTTTTGGAAATTATATTTAGATTAGATTAGATACGAATTACATACTGATGAATAATGATTTTTTTTTCGGTCTTATCCATATAATAATAAAATATATTAACTGGTTATTTAAAATTATTAAAAAAACAGTGTATGTAACTTTTAAACGTAAGACAGATGACTACTAAGATAAAGACGTGTTTTGTTTTATTTTATTTTTAACTTTTTAGTATTTTTGATGCGAGATTGATAAGGCGTTGTTTCTTAGCAAGTAAAAATTTCCGTTAGGTATCCTGTAGTACGCTCATAAAGTGTACTTTTGTCGCATATTCACTTCCACCAAACTCCAACCACTCACCACCTATTAAAAACGGTCCACCCATGGAGATGAATGAAACTCTTCAATCTCCATTATCAAACCCTGGTTACCACTTTATACCAAACTGCTCATCCAGACGAATTATATAAACCCAAACTCGATGGGGCTGTGTCGTATAATAACCAAGTTCCTATGGCCATCTTCAAGCTCCATCACCAGACCCTGGTTACCACCTACCACTAAACTGCTCGTCAAGACGAATGCAACGAGCCCAAATTCGATGGGATTATGTCGTCTAATCATCGAGTTCTTATGGCCATTTCCGAGCTCCATCACATTCCGAAGATATGACCTAGCTAGATCGTCTTATCACCCTCGAAAACCCGCAATACCAAATTTCACGAAAATCGTTGGGGCCGTTTCCGAGAACCCAATTACATATAAATAAAAAAATAAACAATAATTGCTCGTTTAAAGATATAAGTCAATGTACAATACGATAAATACATTCCGTTGCCCAAGTTGATACGTGACTTATTTCCATGTTCAAGAAACGTGGAAAAGCACTAAGTTAACAAGCGTCACTTAAGGTATTGATGAATGTATCAATGACAAAAAACCCACTGAAATAACCCGCTCCGTAGCTATTTCAGCTCACGTTAGGAAAATGTACAAAAATCGATATGGGTTTTTAAAAGATGCTATAATGAGTATTTTTTACCGTATCTTCTCCAGGATAAAGCTTTTCGTAAGCAATTTCAATAGCCGACAATCGAGAAGACGGGGCCGCCTGGTGACAAATGGTCACCGCAGACCAAGGAAGGTCGAAGACGACGACGCGTTGCTAAGTCAAAAACGAAGGCCCTACTTATTAAGGTGTCTCTGAAGCCCCGGACGCCGTAACCAAAATACGTAAAACATTTTAGATGATTCTGGAGGTCACGCAGGAAAGCTAATCAGGTAAGAAACCCTTAAAAATATACACGAGACATTAGTTACACTGTGTTTGGATATGGTAATCAGTTAGATTGTACTTGTATTCAAAAGTACATTCAAATATTGTATCATAAACTTATCAACACAGCGAAGCAAGGTTGGGGATATCAAACAGAAAGCGCAGTGTGCATATCGATTTTGAGTAATTAAACTTCCCCCGCGCCACCTCGCCCGCAGCCTGCATAGTTCGCACACGTATATCAGTTATATCAAAATAATCAATAAACCTATAGCCACACAGAACGGTACGGTATAAATTCATCATTCGGGAGCTGATTCCCGGGCCGCGGCAGAGGCTCCTCCCTCCCCACCCTCTAGAACCTCCGCCACCGAATGACCCACTGCTAGGGTTGCATTTAATATTCACGGGCTGTTATGAGTTTCACAATTTAAACAAATCGGTATTTCAATTTTTTACTGAATAAAACATGTTTAATTAAGTATAAGTAATCTATTATTGCCCTTGCGTTGTCGTGTAACAGAGTATTGATAACTAAATTACGTAATTGAAAACAGAATTTACCTAGCACAAAATGTGTTAGAATATTGTAAGAAATTATATACCAATTTCTTTTTAATTTTATTAAAGCTGTATTACAGTTTCCGGATAATCAAGAATTTAAAATATGTATAAAAGATGCTTTGAAGAAATTGAATTTTATTATCCTTAAGACAATACACTTTATGTATTAGACAAGTTCAAGTGTGTAGTAATAAATGTTAATTTTATTTTTCGTCGTAAAGTCAATGACATACATAATTAATGAAAAATATGACTTGAGAGATAAATAAAAAATAATTTAAATGTTGGATTCTTTTGTGACAATTCTCTTCCTTTCTCGTTTTGCCTATTGATATCCGCCGCTTTGTTTAGTCTTAATTTGTTTATTCATGTATAATAGTAAAAATCTAATTGTAATTGTTCTTCTAATTGTAAAAGAAGAACACATAACATATCCCGTTGTCGACAACCCTGGTCAATAAACAGTGGACCCGGCGAGTCTAGCTCGCGCGCTGTTTCCTTTATAGATTGGAATTATACTTATATATTATTGCAGTTTTCCTACTAAAGATATTTTATTTCCGTCGGGCTTGCAGTCTACCTGTTACGTGGCTTCGAAATTTTATAGACAACTTTCACCAACGAATTCATATACGAAGTTTTGGCAGTGATGTATGAATGAATACTCCTGAGATCTGAGTTGCAATACCTCATTTAAAAGCGCAGCGAATATGCTCGACTAAGCTCGCAACTAGATTCAGATCAGTATTAGCCAATACGCGCCATAACTACCATATATACCATATGTATACCATACCATAGTAGAACTTATCTAGATCCTATGATCTTTACACTCCATAGCTGTCCCAATGCTGTATTTGAATCTCCTCTCACAATTTAAGAGGTGAAGGTTCACCACGCTGGTCCACTGGCCAAGTCTGTGATCACTCAGGTTTCTAGTAGCCGCTGAACCAAAGCATCAACGTTCAAAAATACCTAGCACACCATTACTGTTAATATGGCCTATAATTATCACAACCTTTATCCGTCTCACGACTACTAGTCTACTCTCACAATAAGAAGTACAAGGTATTAGTCCACCACGCTGGCCAAATGCAGATTGGAAGACTTCACACACCTTTAATATAATGTTCTAAAGAGCTCTCAGATGTAAATAATCATCTCTCCTACGTATATGAAATAACATTAAAATCAATAACAACTCCAAATTATAACTGGCGTTACAATATAATTGGCGTAAAGACGTGATCTCTTTGTAAAAGATGTTCACTCGAAGGACGCGACTGTGCGCCATTACGATTATCCGCTCCGATATCAAAGTAAATTCTCTCATGAACGCAGAATGAATGGCGTACAAGCAACGCATGAAATAACATTTAGGTATGCCAGCTTAGTACAGATGCAGCGCCGATGTAATACATACCCAAGTACCACATAGCTATGAGCAGTCATTTAAGCCCTATCGATCGATGCGCCGAGCCGGGAGTTCGGAACCCCATCCAACTGAGTATTATACTAGATAGCTAGAATATATACGCTCTAGGGTGCAACAGGAGGGGCGCACACCCTAATGAAAAAGCCAGACGGATTTATCCAAATAAAGGTATTGAATTCGGGCATCTGACGATGCTTGGGGGCACTTTGGAAAAATCATTTCGTTATAACGATGCTAGTGAACCAATTAAAACCCAAGCAGAGGTGTATCAAAAACTAAATATAGAAATCGGAAATTTTATCGAATACGTAGTATTTTAAGACTAATTAGGCTATCGAAAAATCTACCCACTCGGTTTTCTCTTCACTTCAATCAATTTTGAAGAGACTGCGGAACATGGATGCTCGTAATTGAAAATGCCTACATTTATTATGCCAGTGGATATGAAGTTTTTATGTACTATTAAAAAAAACCTAATTTTCTACTATCTAATATTTAACATCCTGATCAATGTTTCACAAGCTCACGGAAGAACGATGGCGTTCAAGAAACTACACAAACTTTTACCTCGCAACCGTGTCCGACTTTGCTTATCTAAATCAATAACTTGCGATTTTAGTGAATACTATAATTATTAATAATAAAATATATTCTGTTTGTTTATAATAAGTATAGTCGAAACATACTGCTTGGATAATATTTCGTTAAAATAATGCACTCAATCTGTCCTTTTTACATAAAATAAAATGATTACAAATCGTCTGGAACAGCGGTTGTCATTGGTCTCCCACAGGGCTCGATATTGTGTCCTTGTGTTTTTATAATGCACAGAAATTATCTACTATATTATATAAATAATCATGAGAACAATATGATGTTTACACATGGCATAGCTGTCATATTTAAGACAAATAGAAATAAGATAAACCTTGCGCGATATAAGCAGTGGTTTGTCCCACACTTCACTCCTGTTTACTATTAATAACTTTTAAATAAAAAACCTAGTGTGCAGATATTTAAAATCGATATGAAATGGTATTATATTAGTTCGTACCGTCGATATCGATATCATCAATCAATAAAAGATAACAATTACGTGGGTTTCTGCTATATTTCTAATCTCATTTTTACAGAAATCTGTCACGCGCATAAATGTATTTCACAGAGAGGCGTATTTATATTATTATTATTGCCGACACGATTCCTCAACTAATCTATATTCAGATACAAAATGTTCCTAAAAGTAAACAAATTATATCAGTAGGGTTGGAATTACGTGGGTCGCCCTCGGGGACTGAAAAACATCAAATTATCAGTGATTACGATCTTTTTCGGCATCGTAGGAGGCTTTTGATACTTGTTTATTCTTGAATTACGTAAATTGTTAGTGGAAGTTAATACTAGGAATTATAACAGTGTTTTTAGTTCAATACTGTTGTTTAGCAGACGCAGTGATAGTAAAGTGGTTTGAACGTTGGTTTCCCGAACGGGTAGATGCACGATCGAATGCAGCGCTCACCAAATAGTGTATGAATTGAGCAGTTTTACAACCACTCGTTATTGCATGGGTAGATTATGGAATACTTATAATAATCTCTACATAATTTAACTCTGCAGTCCTACACATGATCACTTTAATTCCTCCTATTGTGAAAAACTATATAGAGGTTGTATTGTTTAATACATTTTGATCTTTTATTGTGAAACGGGGACATTGAAGTAAATAATTTTGCATATTTTTCTAACTTCTATGAATTTATCTACAAGTTCTCTAAAGTAATTGTGGATCAAACTCAAATTTTTATCATGATATTCAAACTGACTATTGTTTCAAAGGATTTTTTCCACAATTTTTGTATTCTACGAGGCCAATTTTTAACGGGACTGTAATTACAATTTTCCGCAAACTGCAAAAATGGATGGTGAAGAGCAAAAAAAATTTTCGATCCCTATACATAACAAATTTTTTCAAGCAAAATTTTCCATTAGCAATTCTGCTGGAATGATTAAATATAAATCAATTGGACCGTTCATTCTAACATCAAGATTGACAGGCTTATGTCATTTGAAATTTCTACTAGAAGACTATTCAGGCATCATCATAGAAGTTAATTTAGAAACAAAGATATAGTTTAAGCTTCATAGTGTTTTAGCTCATTTCAGCGCGATTCAGCCTAAACATCTCAATACAATTTATTAACAGATGGATTGAACGTAGTGCAGTTTTCAGAGACGTATGAGGCAGAATCATCTCAAGGATTACCTGGATGGATAACGAACTGAAATCCTTGGGAGTTATTAACATGCAGTCGACTTGTGAATTGAAAGAAGATACGAAGAGCAGAAGCTTCCATGTAAAAAAATGTAACGGTTTAAAAGCAATTCAGACAATAGTTAATAATTACGATGCGCCCCTGGTAGTCGAGTGCTTTAGGCAGAGAAAGAGCCTTAATTATGAACAAATTTTTATTCCCGTTGCAAGGTTCGCTATGATAAGAACACTTGTGAACCGAACGCAGCTAAAGAGGATTGTTTATTACAATTTGATTTTACAACGGCTTTCTTGAATGGGAACGGTACAGAATAAATCTACATTTAACAACCTGAAAGCTATAGCGACGACTCTTTCAAAGTGCATCAATTCAACCGAAGCTCGTTATATTTTAAAATTTGTTATACAGTAAAAAACGCGATAAAGTGGCTACAGTACTGATTTATTTTTAGTTTTCTTTGTAGCCGAGATGTATACTATGATAATGTTTATTTATTTATTTACTTTCAGATGTGTAAACAATTTTTCAAGTTACGAATCCTTTTGGTGGTTTAAACGTTTATCCTGTACGACAGCACATTCGTTCGAATCCGGCACACATGTTACATTTTCAAAGTTACACGCGTCATTATCATCATCATCACAGCCCATAATTGTCCCACTGTTGGGCTAGGGTCTGATCTCATACTAAGTGGGTTTAAGGCATAGTCCACCACGCTGGCCACGGGTTGGTAGATTTCACACACCTTCGAGAACATTATACGTATTATCAAGTAATTATTACTTGTTTTGCTGAGTTCGTTCTCAAAGGTGTGTAAAGTCTGCTAATCCGTAATTGCTCAATTTCGTTTACTATGGCTTTATACATTTCATCAGGAAACGAAACTCGATGACTTTGGACTTTTGCATGATTGAAATTTTTGTAATCTTACTTGTCTGATGATCTACAAAATGTTGTTGTTGAAACCAGATTATCAAAGTAATATATACAGATAAATACAGGGTATTTACTTCTTCCGATGTTTATTCAGTTGATGCCACACGTGAATCGAATATGAAATAGAGGGTATTATGTACATTTATGTATGCAGGAGACATTTTGTCATTTGACATTTTCCATACAATTAATATTAATTCATCGAACTTTAGCAAGCTTCTTTTTCAACTATTTTAACAGTTATCGCTCGCATTTTGTGCATGTTTACTTTGCACGCAACATAAGGAATCTTAGGGCGAGGGAGTATATAAAGGTTAATTAATTTATTATCTAATATCTTCCAAAGTCACCTGCAATCTATGAAGTTTCTATTGTATAAATGATTTAGAGCAGAGGTCCTCAAACTTATTTTGTTTACCGCCCACTTAATAAAAGTTAATTAGTTTTCAGCGCCCAACTTTTTAAACATTACCAAAACTTACTATTATTAATTTAATTACAATGTGCGTTATATGTCGGTCTGGAGTTTATACTTACATCCTTCACCCGACATTTTTTACCAGTGAGAGTACTATAACGCAAGCACTGAAGTGGTACGTGTTGAAACACCCACATTTCTTTTTGAGTCCCTTGCCAGCCCCCTCTAGGCCTTCGCCGCCCACGAGAGGGCGTTATCTCCCACTTTGTAAAATGCTATTTTAGAGAAATATAATTATAATGAAGACTGATAATAATTCATCTTTCCTCATAAGCTTACACCACGTTCGGGAAATACGTTTCGTTTTCATGTCAAAATAGGCAACAATGGCACAATAACTGTGTTATGTTTTTGAGAATGAACAAATTGTTCCTATGACATGAAGTATATTATATTAATATTCATATTTTATAACAAAGAGAAGTAATACTACCAAACTAACAATCAAAATTATTTCAGATGTGCCCTTTGTAACATTATTAGAGTAAAATAAAAACAAATATTAAAACACGTGATCGAATGCGCGATGATGAAATCTACAGAAAAATAAGGGTTACTGAAGCAACCCTCGTATTTAGGCGGCTTCTTTGGGAAAGGGCTAGCAATATAGTTCGAAAGAACAACAATCCTTGGGAAGATTGCGTCAACATCAATACTTTTGTGGAAAATATTAGTCACTCACGGAAAATGAATTTAGCAACCAGAAGAATATCGCGTATTTAAAATATGAGTTAGGAGACTATAAGAGACGCACTGGTCAATTTAACTGATAATTAAAAAATATATAGTGCGGTATATTCAAAGCAACTTCTTAAACGATACGCAAAAGGAAGTCACAGAAAAAAAATACTGACGCTATATTTTTTACCATTGAGCAATGACCGAGTTTATGCTCAAAATTCCATAGAAGCTTAAAGGTCAAAATAAGCATAACTAACTGCCCAAGAAATATACGTGCCTGATGATTATGATTTATAATCACTTTAAGAGAGCGTGGGATGTTATAAACGCCATGATTTTGAGTTCCTAAAACAATCGATAAGATTGGCAGTGAAGACTTTTCCCATGGAGAGTGTGCGTGATTGGACTCAACGTTTAAAAGATTATTTTAAAGCCAATGAAGATCTTTTTAAATGAACTTCATATATTTCCATGCTATTTATTTATGTATAAACTAACATACAAAACACTTTCTTCTTTCTTTCTTCTTCTTTCAAAACAGTTATAAATATTTTGAACTATATATATTTTTTTTTTGTAACAATATTTATGGCAAGACTGTATTATACCCATAATTACGTTTTTCGGCGCAGGAAAATATTGTGAGGACTTCTGCATACCTCAGAGTTTTCTATGTTTCATATTTATCTGAAGTCTAAAAATCTGAACATGACCAGCGTGTGTGGCATGAGTATCGCCTAAATATTCTGTATGTGATAAAATCCGATCTAATAAAAAAAAAAATGTTTTTATAGCACAGTGTGAAAAGAACCCGCATTTTACGCACGGTCGCAACCGTGCGCGGGTGTTTATCACACTGTGCT
>DWPQ01001891.1:0-11402 GCA_018251795.1 Perichares adela | reverse complement strand
TTGATGAAATTCGGTATGAAGATAGAACTGAACTTGGAAAAGGACATAGGCTACTTTTTATCCCGAGATTCCTTCGGGTCCCGAAGCGAAGCGAGGGCGGTTCACTAGTTGTTCTTATAAAACAGAAACAAAGCATTAAAATTAAACTGTTTTTATTATACTAAAAATTTTATAGGCGGTCGTACTGTCGTAATAATCCACTGAATGGTTTATTTAATTTTTGTTTTATGAGGACAGCGGTGAAATGAGCAGGTCACCTGAAAGTAACTGATCATGTAACTCAATCAAGTAACTCATGAGTGTCTCATGGGTGTCTATAACACCAAAGGCATGGATGCGTAACCAGCGAATCAGGATACAGGGGATCCGTATGTTACTGCTCTCTGGTTTTACAATCAAAACATGTAAATATGTCTGATGGTTGAGTCTAGAATAAGGGTGTCCACTAAGGAATCTATGGAAGCAGGGTAATTACTAATCGTTGCTATCAAACCACTCATTTTTTAAATTATTTTTACCGTATATATTTCTATATATTTTTTGCTATCATATCATGCTGATTAATATACACAGATGAAAAAAGGTGCGATGAAAAGAAACATTAAATAAAAAAAAATTAAAAGAGGCCAAAAATAATTTAAGGCTTTTTAATATTTTTTTACTGTAATTTCACGAATTAACAAAAAGTTACTTAATAAAGCGCGTGAAGCGTAACAGCATTTAAAAATGATAAACAAATTAGGCAACGTCGGGTGAAGATATACGTCGGATGTATATCTGTCCGTTAGATATAAAAATTCATAAGTGTTTTTGAGTTTCATACAACACGTTATATCGGTTCCGAGTCGTAATTAGTTTGCCGTCGGAAAGCTTCGGGTAAGTTGTACGGGAAAATGCACTAGAGCAGCGTGGCAGAAAACTCTTAAGACCTTTATAACTTTACTATTCTTGTTATAAAATTTACATTTGACTATATAAAAATAAACGTCACATAATAAACGAAATAGTCAACCTAAATCTAATTTAACCAGACTTATCTCCAAATTAATTTTCATATTTTTTAACAACACATTTTTATTTTATTTTCAAAACAGAAGCGACATGGATATCTTAATAAACAAAAAAAGTTTGCATTACAAACTGTTTTTGTTACTAATAAAAAGCGGCGCAAAAACTAAATAACACAACGTAATTATTAACACAACAATAATTAAATTGAAATTAAGCTCCCGATATGACACCGTGAACATTTACCGACGGCTTATAGCGACCGCTTAATGTTCGAAACTCAGGTGTCTAATTATTCAACGTATGTACATATTTTATAATTACTTAATTATGTACCGTATAAATGAGAGTTATAAGAAGCTAATTATACAAACAAGTAAAAGTGTATTTGTATAACGAAATGAGCACGCGCTACCGCGCACCCGTTGATAGTGAGTGATAAGTTTTTAACGCCATTAAATATTATAGAGGCGGCTTATAATGTATTATAGCATCACGGCGTGTTAAGTTTAGTAAATTATAACACTTAATATCACTTATTACTTAAATCTTTATGAATTAGAAATTGAATGAGATGAACCCACATTTCTTTTAGATTTTCATACACCCAAACATTTACTATTTACATACTATTGAAATGGATTTTAAGATTAGAAATACTATGTATTAATTAGTTTAAAAAATTCATATTTCTATCATATTTTTACTTTCACATTTCTCATTAATACAAAACTATTGACACTTGACACTGGATTCTATAATGTTTATTAATAATTACATATACAATATATATATAATGTTCTTGGGAAGACTTGTTTGAAGAAACGTCAGGCTCAGAGCCCTCACAAAAAAAATTAAGATGGCCTAAAAGAATAGTGTTTTTGTCTCACATGAACATTTTTATGTTAACGGCTAATGAATGAGCAGATGAAGAAGAAAAAGAAACTCAGTTATCATTGTTTATTTTTATCAACATTAATGTTGCAGTTGCAGAAGTACCAACGTGACGGAAAGGGTTCTCACTAAATTACGTCGTGGGATTTGACATTTTCCGTCGGTCGCGCGTAGTCGGACAAATATATTTTGTTTTTAAAATATTCATTTATTCGTAGTATGTGTTATGTTAGATATATTAGTCGGATTATATTTTTATTGCTTAACATAAATACAGTGTAAAAAATTTAAACAGCGATTTGATTTTAAGAGATTAAGGTATGATGGTTGTCAATATGACGGATCGGTTTTCACCGTCGGCGCAGCGCGTCGGTGGTAGCCACTTCAATGTGTAACATTTAATTTGGGACTTAGAACAGAATAAGAATACATCGCCGATTTGCATAATTAAAAGATCATTGTTTGTTTTGCTGCTTTACGAAGCGTCTAGACTTACTGAAAGTATTATAGAAATGGCTTCCACGCAATTGCATGAGAACTGGAGCCTAATTCTGCAGATTAAGTAATTTTTGACCAGATTACAATTCATGTTTAATTGTATTTAATTTAATTAGCATAATATTTTAAATCTGATCAAAGTTAATCCTGATTAAATTATTTTTGACTTTAAATAATTCTCAGTATTGCCTACGAGAATCTAACAAATACATATAATATATATGCTTATAATTATTTGGTCTTAAATATTTATCAGGGTACCAAATCTTTTAAAATTGATCATTACGATCTAATTGAAGCGTAATGTATGCGTTTATAAATTTGTAGAATCAGGGTATAGATGGTGATTGCCTTAGTAGATAATTAATGAGTTAGAAGGTCCAAAGGTCCAACTTGACTTACCAGTCTATCTAATAACAACTAAAGCTTAATATCCTCCAAAGCAGGAGTGCTGGAGATTTTAAACCACTAGTTACCTAACTGTTACCATGTTACAATTGACAGCGGTGACAATGTCATGACATTGTCAAGTATTTACCATTGATTACCTGACTAACCGTTACCATGTGACAGTGGTGACAGTTTCATGACATTGTCAAGTATTTACCATTGACACATGCCGTCGGGCTGTATCAAAATTAGAGAAATTTATATACGACTAAATGCATCTTATATCGGTATAATGTTTTAAATATTAATCAACTTTAATTTACAGTTTAACGATACTTAATATTGAACTGCAAATAAATTTATTGCAGCTGTAAATAAAATGGCTTGTAAATGTTTTCCTTGGAGTGAATACCTTGGCACATTATTAATTTAATGACTGGTTTTATTTGTTAAATAATTAGTCCAAATTTTATGAAAGTCACTCGATAATTTTATTTGAAACCTTTATGTACATGTGTAATATAATTTTAATTTATGTCCAAATTACTTGGGTGCCTTGTGTTAAAGTTTTCTTTTAGTCATATTTACGTCGAATGCTTTTATTGGTGTTATAAAGTTGAATTAATAAAAAATACCTTAATTTATAATCTATTTAAACACATAATTTATTATGTCGATTAATTATGTTAATGTAAATTAAATAGCCTTTTAAAAAGTTAACCATAAGCCTGTTTACGAATTGTAGCCAATTCATTGTAAAATCGGTTCCAAAAACGCACTTACACGCGGTCGTAAAATTATGATATATTAATAAGCAGTAATAATTAATAGTTAATGTACTATAATAACAAAATAAGAAAATGACATCGTATATCAATGTCAATTAAAGACACGAAAACTATTTGATCGATGACGATTTCATCAGTTATATCAAGCATATTACTAAAATAGTTTAGAAAGTAGTTTAGATAATTCAATTTAATTGTTATGATCTACAAACTAGGCAAAATGCTAGTAAAAGTAAAAAAAATGTAAATCATTATAACATAAATAAACTTTGAATATTTTAATTGTTTCAAACTAGTTTAATTCATTTTAATTTTAACCGTTACCAAGTACAGTAATAGATATTACTTTTAATTTAAAATACTTAATTCAGTTTTTTTTTTCTTTATAATATTTCCTTTTACTTCTTATCACGGAATTATGATTGACGAGTACATGAATATTATTATTACTTAAAGTATATGTAATACATATTATTTACTTTATTTATTGTGAACGTGATATTAAAACTAAAACAGTCTATTAGATAGTGTACTCTGTGTCAAGGGGATTAAGCTGTTGCATACCGGGAGCAGCGTGATAGTGAATGCAAATAACAGTTGACACTTCGTCATAACGCAGATGTATGTTACCTCAACAATTTTAGAAAGTTTATTAAAAGTTCAACGTTTTAACCAAGCACGAGTGTAAATGATTTGAACTGATTTAATTTTAAATTTATCGCACTTATTAAACGTTAATTTATTAGCAAATGACAGTTATATTACTGACGTGAAAATGTAAATGTTTTTTAAGGTAAATGGTAAGGTTAATTTTGTCATTTATGTAGTAAAATAAATTCCCCATGTTTTTTACAATTCAATGGAAAAAAATTATAGACAATACATAAAAAACATGAGTTATCGTTTAAGTTACATTACATTAAGCAATATTCTAAAATAAGTAAAATTACCTAAAACCGAATAGTTATAATCGTCATTAATCAAATAATATTTACGATATAACCATAATATTTAACATAAGTTGCAGCAAATGGGCGTAACAAAAATGTATCTTGTACTAAACCCTCTAATTAAACCTCCAAGTATTCTTAAAGTCTGTATTACCTTTTAGCATGCCATTAAAAGTCTCGCACTGGTCTGTTTACGCCTTTTTAACGATCCGCTAATTATCTGCATGTTAATCAAGGAAGTACAACAGTGTTTACTACTTTGTAAGCATTGCGATTGCATCTTATTACGTGAATTAGTACAAGGAGCATAACATTCAAAAATATTCCTCAGGAATGCACCAAACAACCCATATTCTGATAGGATCTAGCTTTGTAGGCTATAGATAACTCTTATCATAACATAAATGACAATAACAAAAGTAACAATTGTGTAAAATAAACCTACAAAAGTAGGTCATAAAATAAACTGTGCACCTGTACTCGAGAGTATAAGCCGAGCGTAACAACTTATGCTAATCTAAGAAAAGAGGGAGATTACTGAATGATATACTTCATTCACTAATATAACAACAAACTCTAAATACAAATCAAGTTGGTAACAAAGAAGATAGAGACAATAACCGGCTGTGAGACTTACCACCACATGCTGCCTCGTCCTCTCCGAGGCTTGTTGCCAGCGGCTTCACATCTCAAACACAGAAACAGCACAAACAGGCACAGACACTTCATTCTGCGATGGGCGGACCCCGCGTATCACATGAGCGCGGTCGTTCAGAGCACAGTACCGTCTGACAGCCGGCAGGCTCGATCACCGAGGCGGAGTCGTTATGGTGGGAGGCCTTACCTGCCTCACCGCCCGATTGGTCTCACACTTCTGTTTTTTCATCAGTAAGCTTTGTCGTGTATGGGTCATTAGGCTGACGTTATGCAATTTGGCTATTAGATAATGCGATGGATTACGTCGCGTCGGCGCGATTGAAAGGATTCGCTGCTTTGCGTTTGTTTCGACAATTGGATGCAATTAAGTAATTAATATACTTTGTACCGATTTGTAACTTGAGTCATTGTTAAAAGTTCATATTTATTTTGAGTCAATATTCTTGATATTATAAATATTTTAATTATGTTGGATACTTAAAATCAAAATTGTATTATTAATTACTAAGTCAACTTACAAATGTTATAAAATTTGTTAATCATTTTATTATGTTTATAATGGTTTACAAATGAACCATTTTAATATAAATTACTGAACCCGTAGTTAATTTTTAGAGAGTAAAAAAAATTATAAATATTTTAAAATATGTTATTATTGCAATTTAAACTGTTGTCATTTCAGAATACTAGTTTTATGGGGATGGGATATAATTAATTTAATGGGATGATAAGAATTTTCATCATTCACATTATTAGCTATATCTAAATTTTGATTAAAATAAATTTATCTCTGTCAGTAACGAATAATAATAATTAAATATTTGCGTTAAGTAAGTACTTTACAGACAATACAGGAGCAGAAAGCTTACGAATAGCAGATTTTCTCTAAACAACTAGTCTAAGGTAATTCCAATACTGTAGGCACATACGGCATCCTTTGACTAAATTTCCCGTTCATTTAAAAAATCACTTTCTACGAACAGAACAATATTCTTGTGTGTAACAAAATTCAGTCCAATTTTGAACAATGTTTTACGAAACAAGTTCCCAGATAAGAAAGATCTGGAAAAGATAAAGAGAATGAATGAAACGAAAGGTAGTCTTTAGGTAAAATATACAAGTTCCCCCGGTCACATTCTCAAAGATGGCCGATTTAACCAATTTGTGACCTTATCGCGAAACTTCTAAGAAACAATAGAACATTAGATACAACAGGAAGGTTATTTTACGATGGTCGGATAATTTATTGCAGGATTATGTAACAATGGAGAGTTTATTGTGTTTTTAGTACATAACAATTGAATTTTGGTTTTTACTAAATTTGAGTTTTGGGTTAAATGTAAAATTCTAACCCTTTAACGCTTCTTCAGATGACTGTATTTTTTTTAAATCGTAATATTTTACTCGTTTAAATCATCTGTAGTTAAAATACTTTTTATACGTCACTAATTGCAATTAAATTCCTTATTGATATATTTGTCGTTTTGTACCAGAATTAATTAATATTACATATAACTTTATACTAGCATTACTAGAAGTTTAAACTTTAAGTATTACAAAAGAATATGTAATATTTAATACATAGGTAGTAAAGTTAATAGACAGGGATAAATGATTGAATATTTTAAATTAAGAAAATTCCAATTCCCAAGATATTTCATGGATTTTTGTCAATGATAATTTGGTATGGGACGCGGGCGGCATGAGTCAGCGCACGCGCATGTGGGAGGGGCGCGAGCGACCAATGGCGACGTCGGAACGCGCAGTACTGAGAAGCGCACCACGTGGTGACTACACAACGTGATAATTATTAAAAATATCATTAAAAACATAATTTTAATAATACCAATATAGATATGACTACAAATCCAAAAAAAAAACGTATTATTAAATAAAATTACTTTTTTAAAATGTTAATAAATATTATCATTTTAATAATCATTTTGTCACCAACGTAGATATGATTATAAGTCGAAAGAAGAAAACGTATTAAATACAATTATTTTTAAATTATAATTTTGTATTTTTTTTATCTAAAAAAATTATCATAACACCTATAAGTCATTAACAAACTAACACTTATATATATGTATATATTTTTTTAATTTACAAATATATATTACTAAAAACTTTGTATTTTTTTTATCTAAAAAAATTATCATAACACCTATTATTAGTCATTGGGAAACAAACACTTATACATTTTATCTGAAAAAAATCCGAATATTGATTACTAAACACTTACAACTATTTAAAAGGTAGGTTTAATTAAACCAAAACTACATTTTATATCTTGAACATTTTTTTTATATTTAAAGCGCACGAAAATGTTTAATTAAATATTAACTATAGATATAAACATACTGAAATATTTATTGAGACAGAGCACAACATATTTTAATTTTTGAAAATATTTATAACTATGGCACTTCGAATTCTCTATGTCAATTATAATTGATATCATTATTTACGTAACATACAATTTTTATGCGTTTTTATTAATATCAAACCAAGGAATGTTTACGACATACCGCAAATTCTCAATTAATTCAATTGACTGGTAAAGATCGGCATTAGACTTTAAATTAAATTCTAAAGTCATACAAAAGTACATCTATAGATATATATAAAATTCTCGTGTCACAGTGTTAGTTACCAAACTCCTCAAAAACGACTTGACAGACTTTTATGAAATTTTATATGGACATACGTTAGGTCTGAGAATAGGTTGTAAATTATTTTCCGTAATTAAATGTTTCTTTTTAATATATAGGATTTTTTTTATGATGAGGCATGAGAAAACGCATAAAATTCCCAATTTTCACATTTCTAATAACAACCCCAATTTTCACATTAACTTCTATACGGCGAAACAACGTTGGCGGGGTCAGCTAGTAATAAATATACAATTTACGTACATGTATTATTCATAATTAGAACCATAATAATATTTTTATAATCATAATGAATTTACACTTCAAAGGGATCGATTAAAGAATTGCATTAATTACGCAAGCGGCAAAACAAAGTCACGACAAAATTGATTAAGCGCTCATAAAAGTCGTTATAATCTATCTATTTTATTATACTAAGAAAGATTACTTTGTAATCCGATTGTTATATTTACTTAATAACCATTATCGTTAATTAACAAGTGAATTTGCACACATTACAACTTCAAACGAATATTTAAATCGCCGTAATCTGTTTGAATCTGTTAATATTAACGATTTAAGGGGATTTAAGGAAAATGATTTGTTAATTACTATGCTGATCGATTGATCGAAATATATGAAAGGCTAGAACCAATCAAATTATGATTGGTTTCGTCTGCATTTAGCGCCTAGGTTCGAATTCAGTATGAACGTCTAATTTTTCAAAGTAATACCTATACTTAGTAATCACTTTTTTAGTCGAGCAAAACATCGTGAGAAAACCTGCTTATCTTAGATTAAGTATTATAAATATTTTATTTATATCAATTAATGCTTTTTGTCCACCTATAAACAAATAGACAAAAGGATAACTGATATAATACGTATATCTATATATATTAAATGCTCGTGTCACAGTGTTAGATGCCAAACTCCTCCGAAACGGCTTCACCGATTTTTATGAAATTATGTAGGTACTTACATTCGGTAGGTCTGAGAATAGGTTGTAAACTCTTTTTCAAACTCCTAAGTGACAAGGGGGGCCTACGCCCAAGATTTTTTTATTTATTTTACGGAATATTTTTTTTTTTTATATTTTTTTTATGATGTGGCATCAAAAGAAACATATTACCACCATTACATATTACCACCCCCAATTTTCACTTTTCTATAACCAACCCCTATTTTTGTACACCAACTTTTATATGGCGAAACAACCTTGGCGGGGTCAGCTAGTAATGTGTATAATTTTGAGGGAGTATCTGTATAATGTACCTATAATCTTGAGGTTGTGTGAAGATTGCCAATCCACACCTAGTCGACATGGTGAACAATGCCCTTAAAACTTTTAATGATTAAGTATTTCGAAGTAATAATAGTTAACATGAAAATACTTAATAATAAAACTATAATAATTACAAAAAATCGATTATTAAAATATGATGTTAAGCACAAAATAGCAGACTGAGAAATTCGACTTTCAAGGAATCTGTGGGACGATTAATAGAAGAAAATGATCAACACACATAAACATCTTGATAATTTTACTAGAAAAGTACTTGAAAAGCAAGCAATTTCTATATAATAATAAATGATGTGAATTAGGTTTTCTATATAATTTACTTAGGTACATGGACTGCAATAATCTAAAGAGGTAATTTTGTGCCGTATTTAACTTAACGGTTGTTAATATCGCTCGCTCATTACTAGTAGACACAAAAAACGGAGTATACTCAAGCATTTAATATGTAATTTAAAATAAGATTAACTTTTTAAATTTTTAAATAAGAAAAAACTTATTGTTTTATACATTACTTATTGCATCACATTTACGTTATTTTAAAACTATTCTATCGCTTACAATATTCTAATTCTAATAAAATAATTAATTAGTTTCAAATATCGATCGTGTAAATCCACGCTGCGGTTGTTAATAATGAAAATTGATACATTTAAGTGTCGTATTAAAAGATGTGCTGATGAGTTAATTTCATAGTTTCTCCTCCATAAATGCAACTTTCCAGTGTTAGAAACAAAAAAATACGTGCATAAGTGTATCAGTGATACCTACATGAATAAATTTTAAAGTATCAGACCATTCAAATCCACGCGTAGTTTTTTAACCATTGGAATGACTACGAGTTGAGACGGCGCTACGCCATGAGAACAGATGTCGGCCATGTTATCTTCACTCCAAACCACCTGGACGAATGTTTCATGACTCATAAATGGTTTGAAAACATCTGTGTTGAGATTGACAATACAACTATCGAATCTGTCGTCATGGTGATACGGTCTATTTTTACATGGTCAAGATTCCTACGCACAAAGTTTCCTTCAGTCAGTTGTTTGTTTCTGATGGTCATTTTGCTGTTGGTCCTACAGCCTTTACAGCTTAAGGCGGTCAGAGGCGAGCTTGGAATGATTAGCTAGAGAAGAACTTAAATTGGCGAGGAGGGGAAACCTCTTCGAAAAGAGCATCCTAAAGGCGCATCCTTCTCTGCGAGCATCCTAAGGGCATCTCTAGGGGTTTCCACAAGTTCTAACGGTAAAGTTCTAGAGGTAAAGTAAGACGATTTAATGGAGCAACCTTCGCTTGTATAGTAACCAAGATACTCCTTCTCATGCGTGTCAATTGTCAATAGTCGATCTTCAAGCAGACTACGTAACATCCCTTAACTGTCCCCTTAACTGGCCAAGTGCGAGTTGGAATACTTCACATACGTTCGAGAACTTTTTATAGAGAACTCTCCGGTGCGCAGGTTTTCTCGCGATGTTTTCCTATACCGAAAAGCAAGTGACAATTAATTAAACAAACCGACTACGACTTACGATTTAAAAAACTGTATTACACCTGTTTACCTACTGTCCACAATAAACTATTTGATTTGAACTTAATTGTAAGTAGACCTGAGTTACATTGGCAATACCAAAGGCATTTCTGACATTTTTCCGACCCATAACGAAGCAGAGGTTCCAATTATTGCTACACGAAAAAAAACAATTTATTTCATTTGCGCTAATAAGGCTATTCGAGCTAGCGATCAGCCTTACAAAATTAGCTCCGTAGTAAAGACATCAACGCAATCAAGCCGTATCACTGCTTTTAGTAAAGTCTACGAAATGTATCTTTATGCCGTAAATATTCAGTATGCCATATGCCATAAAAAATAATATGCTTACATATAAATGTTTATCATTAACATTTCTTCTCGATTGCCCTGATAGCACTTTAAACTCAAGAATCTCAAGTGGAGTAGCAATCAATCAATGTAAGTGTTAAAAAAACCGCGCGTGTCATTTTGGCATATGGTTGACATGTGTCATTTTACGGTAAATTGACTATCCTTGTACCGGGGTGTATCGGAAGTGACAGATGTTTACTGCGTGGTGTGGTGATTTTTTTTACATTAATATTCGTCCTCGAATCGATTCCCCAATGCTGGTTGTCGTGACCTCATCGCTGGGTATTAGAGAGGAGCTTCTCTTTAGTTATCGACCTCTATTTTCCCCGATCTTGTGCCATATGTAAGGCATTAATATTACATACTAACATTTAGACG
>DWPQ01001890.1:0-11402 GCA_018251795.1 Perichares adela | reverse complement strand
GTGTTTTTGTTACCATAGTATTCTAGTTTGTCTGGATTACACACATGATGCCGAAAATGCCACATTTTACCCGAGCGAAGCCTTCTTCTCGTATATAAAATTCTCATGTCACCGTCTCAGTGGCCATGCTCCTCCTTGACCGATTCTTATGTTTTTTTTTGTGCGTATTCAGTAGATCTAAAAATGGAATAACTATTTGTATATATAATAGATAAACTATTTCTATACTCCAAAAGTGTCAAGTCCACACCAAAAAACATATTTTTTGTTTTAGGACATTTTTTTATTTCTCCCATAATTTTCATCCTTCTATCACGATGTACTATTTTTAACACAATAATTTACATGGCAAACCGACGTTTGCTAGTATTAAGTATATAAAAAAATTTTTAGATGTGGGCACTTTGACTTAATGTTATACTGATGTTGGACCGCGGTACGACACGTGAAGCACGGTGAAGCTGATAATGCGTTTACGTTGATCCGCCGTGACTCAATTAAATTTCAAATTAAAATCATTGAAACATGTGACATTCGTGGTGCCAAGGGTATTACCGAGTAGTCGGCAAAACTGGAAACGGGGAACCCGATTTTATACCTTTACAGCCAGGCAAGTAAAAACCCAAGCACCTTGTATTACTACCGTTGGTATTGGTGAGTCAGCGTCCACTATCAACAGGACAACTTAGCTTTAAATCGGAGGACAGGTGAAGAACCTCAGTGTAATACACGTGTACACGTAACTGGTTCATTGTGACAATGGAGAGCGATTTTTGGAAGTTCATCAAAGACATCTGTGCACAGATTGGCTCTGCAAAAATACTATCTTTTATTATATCACAGAACCTGTTGGCACTCATTCCTTATTCGGTTAGAATCAGATTGAAATAAATCGTTTTTTATACAACTTATTAGACAATCAATGGACGTCCACTGATCCTATCTCGGTTTTGCAACATTGTATGAATTTTGTTAACTCCTAAAAGCTCATAATAAAAAGGTCTAAATAAAACCTTTATTCTTGATTAATATTAAACCACACACATATTTTGGGTGTAAAGACAAACACTACTGAAAAATCGATAAGGAGGGTAGTTCAGTTCTAAAAAGTTCGGTGGGTTCTGTAACACCCAGCTTTATCCTGAGTGCCTGACCCGTGTAAGTCATTGAACGGTTGCCTGTTCGGGTAAATAATATCCTTGAATGGTTTTAACAGGCAACTTTAGCGCTTTCTTTATTGGCCAGTAAAGCGTCAGTCACGCCTAAAATGCGCATGGTCAATGTTTACCACTTATGTACCATCACATAATCTTTCTGCACGTTAATCGGCTTTTGACGTGAATAAAAATCAGGTAACACAGAATTTTCGCCTCCAAATTAACACTTCTGAGTCATTAAGTCGTACTCAAGTATGATTATTTAGACTTCATTGCTAGAGGTAATAATCATAGGTACTTGGAACTAATGACAGCATTTATTTGTCGTTCTAGTATTTTTTAATAGTAACCCGCTCTAGGTTTGCTTCGAGAATAATTGTTGGAACCAATTCATAGTCGTGCCAAAATATAATTGTTATTCATTTTTATCAGGAGCGTCATATTTACGACATCTAATAAATCCATTCCTTAGGATGAACAATTCCCATAATATAAGTAACGAATATGCCAAATATCATTTAAATCTGTTTCGTAGTTTCAGTAATAATATGATAAAAGAATAAACAAAAGAAAAAAAATAGGTCGGTTTTGGCCTCTATATCGATAATAAAGGCTAAATACAATGCGTATAGTTTTTAGTTACAATTTAATTATTCTGTATAGAGAAAACCAGAAATCATGTGCTTAAAGATTAGATGGTTAATGGTACGAAGTTTTTTGTGATGTTCGTACCAAACACAAGGGGAATCCCAGCGGAGATGTGAGTCAACGAGCGTACCTATCTTTATAACTATGTATTATTAAAAGGCGTAGTGAAATTCTTGTTAAAATATTTACTTGAATATGTTAAGGTTGATTTTTTAGGAATATGTTGAAGTTATGGCACAGGACATTGAAACATAATTGCAACAAAATATCGTAAGACTTTGACAAAAAATAGAATATATAGGTACTAAAAATATTCGTTTCTTTTACAGTTTATGTACAGGAACGTTTTATTATGTTCAAAGTAGAGCATTTTGCAAGCTCTGTCTGACAGAAATAATGAACTTGGATGGCCTGAGAGTGAACGGTGTGTTTAATGTGATTTTTTAATGATGGATTCAAGTCACTAACGCTCCGTTCATTAAAATACAAAAACTACTAACACAGTGAACGGCGCAAAAACATTTCTTTGGCTAGACAATTAGACTATTGGTTCGCGCATTTTGTTTAGGAATAAAAAATAAACATGGTGATATTGCTATCATAATTATCTCTTCTTCTCTTATTATGAAATTGCCAAACAATTATTGTTATAGGTATAAACGTTAGTCGGCCGTACGGAAAGTGCTCTTCTGTTTATTTGTATATTCTAAATCCATTCAAATTTACATGGGCATTAGAAATTAATGGTCGCATATTTGCGTGAAACTGTGGATGAGATGATTATGACATTACTTTGAAGATAGCGTGGAGGATTAAACGCCAGGTCCTCGTGGGAATAACGACGAAAACAAATTATTTTTTTGTTTAATTACTCAAATTTTTTAAACATTGGTTCTGACTTTTGTATCGATGAAAGACGTAGTTAAGCTGAGTCAAACAAGGTAACCTTATTCGGTCTCCTTCTCTAGAACAGGTTTCGCTTGAATTTTGAGGAAAGGCAACGCTTTAATAGCCAGCGCTATAAATAAGATGCGCCAGCTTAAATTGCACCTAAACACCGAGACTGGTTGAGCTGGTCATTAATGCGGTGGTAACAAATTTACAACTGGGACTTTATCGTGCGCACCCAAAGTTCGTTTGTGTGGTTGTTTAATTCTTCCTTAATACTCGCTTAACCTGTTACACCTCAATTAATTAAGTAAAAAAGTATATGAGCTTCAACGTTTAAACACAAACTTCAACATGAATACACAAACTTCAGCGTTTATATACAAACTTACACGCGGTGAACAGTTCATTGCGTCGCAATGTTATGATTTTTTTTTTAACGATTATCATAATTATTATAATTTGCTTTAAAATATATTCGTTATACTATTAAGTCGATAACTATCAAAGTCCTAGTTTGTTGGTTAACTAAATTGAAGAAATTCCAAGTAAATCTATAAATCTTTGTGGTCTATAACAATAATGTTAATAACAACTTAGAGTCTTATTCACGACACGTGGCTGAGTATTATACTGCCACGCTAGCGACTTTCGCGGTGTGATCAGAAACAACTAAATAACATTACTATGCCACCCAATCTTCGCTTAATAATCTTCTAACGATGTCATTTATCACTTTATATTTATTATTGCAAAAAAGGTTTTAGCTATATACCAATTACCTATACGATCGGCACGTGAAAATCGTATAAACGCTGACAATGATGTGTTTTTGCTAAATATGTTTTTATTTCATTGTTACAGACAGCTTCGACAAAATGGGACACGAAGAGAAGAAAGGAACTATTATTTTAGATAATTTTAATTCGACGTAAGTAACTCTTTCTCATTTATTTCTATGGTACATATGCTTTCAGGACTCTTATTTATCACACTACCGCTGGACTGTAGTATACACTATATTATATACACAAAAATATTTTGTTTTTCAGAGCCAATCTAGCGGCGAATCCTGGATTTCAATCGACACTGAGTCTGGGCTCTAAGGAAATTATAAATGAAAAAGAGTACAATCCCTTCGAACACAGAAAAGTGGAGCACCCGACATCGTAAGTAAAAAATATACAAATATAAGTAGATTCGAACTCATTTTTCCAAAGGTTAAATATAAATAGTTCTTCATATTAAAAACTGTGAAATGGTACCATAAACATTTCAGTTTTTAATATGAAGAAAAGTACAATTACTTAATTAAATTATTATGTAAATTATTTTGATTGTATTCAGCAAATAACGAAGTACTTATTTAACTAACTTTTAACATCTATGTCTCTCTTATTGCTACTTCTCGCTCCTTATTACGTTAATTTTTGCAGAGGCATAGTATAATTCAGAACCATAAAATTATGGCGATAATATTTATAAGAAACATTATGAAATATTCATTTCTATTATGGGTTCACATACACATATTATAGTGCGTTCGTATATATTCAACGTTTAACATTCAAATGTTCCTTAAAGGAAAGAGCTGATCGTCCGTTCCTGCTGATTAATTTAATTAACATATCAATATTTTTTTGTATCAACAACGAGCAGATGAGCTATACAATATTAAGTTTTGAATGGCCGGTAAGCCATATGAGAAAGCTATATAAACGAAACATTTCACCGACGAAGTGCCGTCAAGATTAAACTGGGAGGTACCGGAGGATAAGCCACGTTGCCTCGCTAGTCCTCTAACAGGGTGTACCACAGGAAGGACTAGTTGCCTTAGACTGGGTTAGACTGAAGGATAGGCAGGGCGCACCCCAAAACAATTTTTTTAGATCCAATGATATTTTATCGTTATGTAATTATTTCTGTGAGGTCATAAATAAAATGCTGCAAATCATATAGTTAGTTACTTTACAGTATTTCTCTCACGTAATTACATTTTCGCAACTGCCGGCTTCGCGTATTTTGGTACTTAAATTGCCATTTATATTGAATTGCGGAAGAGCAACTTTAAACTTGATAAAGTTCGGCGCCAGAAGCATAAATTTCATTTAATTCAAACCAATTCCCAAAGTTTGTTGATGTTCTTTATAATGCAAATTGAATATAAGTAATTGGCGCAAGATATCGTAATGAAGCCTATTCCAGCTATTATTTTAAACTTTTCCTTCCATCATCAATCTTCATTAGTAACAAAAATGTTTGCATTTAAGGTTTGAACAGGGTCACTCAATATAAGATCGCCTTTTTGTGTAGGTACCAAGTGATTTTCCTGTTTATGGAGGTACTTTTAAAGGCGTAAGCCAAGTAACATAACTTCCGTGCTAACTTTATTTACATATTTACCAGGGCAGGGTCACTTTGTGGGAATTTAAAGTTTCTAGTTTTTTTTTAGTTTACTTGGAACTAGAAATAGTATTCCAATTAGCTAACAGCTATAATTCTTCGGCTCCTTCAAAACAAAAACATAACGTAAACAGTCTTATAATTGATCCAGTCATTCAAACATGACATGGTTACTAAGACAACATACAACTTAACAACCCATAATTGTCCCACTGCTGGGCTCGGGTCTCCTGTCACACTGAGAGGGTCTAAGGCCATATTCCACCACGCTGACCAAGTGCGGGTTGGCAGACTTCACACACCTTCGAAAAAATTATGGAGAAGTCTCCGGTGCGCAGGTTTTCTCACGATATTTTCCTTCACTGAAAAGAAAGTGACAATTAATTTCTAATACGCACCTAACTGAGAAAATTTTTGGTGCGCGCCGGGATCGATCGCACGACCTCCCATTCGGGAGACCCACGTTCACACCACTAGGCTATCACTGCCTCACCATTATTATTATATGAATTTTATCTTTCAGAACTATAGGGGCTCTAGTACATCTGCTGAAGTCATCCCTAGGGTCGGGTATCCTGGCCATGCCGGCAGCTTTCAAGAACGCTGGGCTAGTGGTGGGAGGTTTAGGAACCTTAATCGTGGGCTTTATTTGTACACATTGTGTTTACATTTTGGTAAGTGAACAATTTTTAAAACTTATTATCTCACGCCGGCTATCATTAAGTTCGTAGAGGAGCATTTTTGTAATGGTATTAACCGCTACAAAAGCAATGCGTCGCAAAGTTTTTCCCGCTTAAATCCGAATCCAGCGGGATTTCTAAGATAAAATGTAGTCTTGGTTACTCCTTATACATCAGCTATCTTCCAGTAAAGTCTCGTGAAAATTTGTCCAGCCGTTACAGAGATTACCCGAAACAAACAGACTGACAGATAGACAATAAATTTAAAAACTATTGTTTTGATATTATGTATCGTGCATATATATACATTTAGTAGAAAGCGATTATTTTAATATTACAAACATACACTCTAATTTGATTTAGTTGTATAGATAACCAATTTGGCGCAAATTAATCAATATTGTTTCAAAGCTAATGTCGAAAGCTGCTGATAGTTCAGTCGCAGATTGAGCATCATTAGCTTCTACAATCGCATTTAATTTGTCAATGTTCACTAAAGTTTTCGGATTTCGGATAACCACGTGTATTTCATACATACATTGAAATTTTCATAATAGATCTAGGCAAACTGATAGTTAGCAATACATAGTTAATTTATAATACTTACAGAAATTAAAATATTTCGCACAAATGATTGGCTGACTTATAAACTCGTTTAAGAATATTACGTCTCGAAACAGTAAACTATCGCGAGTGTAGAGTAGCTTAGTTTAATTATAACGAGAAGTAGCGCAGATAATGTTTTAATCAAGATGTTCTCGACAGGTACAAACGTCTCAGGAAGTGTGTGTCGACGCGAAGAAGCCATCGATGGGCTTTGCTGAGACATGTGGAGCGGCTTTCGAGTACGGACCGAAGAGGCTACGGCCTTGGGCTAATTTTGCTAGGTAACGAAATATCATCGTATCTCTTTATGCGCGTGTGTATAGAATTACTCTGTACTTACAAATAGCATTGCAAAAGCTAAAGAATTAAACTTTCCAATATTTCCTAACAGCTACACAAATTTTACGTGTATAATGTAATCATAAACCGTCAATGTGAGAGGAGACCCGAGCCCAGCATTGGGACAATTATGTTGTGATAATGATAATGATAAAGGTATTCGAAAGAGATCACTCGTGAGATAACCACAGATAGAATATTCCAAATGCAACGCACATTGTGCTTTTAGGCCTATTTTCGCCAAGTTTTGAAACCTAATTAGGATTTACTGGCTTACGCCTAACAAGATTGTGATGTGACACGAATCGAATTTGATACAAACTCATCCCAATTACTAATTTAGAGTAATACAAGTACGATCAAATGGTTACCATAAGTGGCACTCCGTTGAATCCCCGACGGGCTTGGAGCCCAGTTAGGGTGAAATTTAAAAGCCGCACTTAGAACTTGTTCACCTTAACCTTTAACCTTAAACTTTGTTTTGGTTTGCAGTATGAAATTTTTGTGCGGTTGTTAGCGTAAGATTTTCATTAGTCTCCACAATTGTGCACTCAAAATACAGTGAGACTAAGTTCAAAATAATATTTACAGATACAAAGCTGTCTGAAATCTACAAAAAAAAATCAGTTCTTATCCACGGCTTTTGAGATTTACAAAAGCAGCTTCAAATGTAATTTATCAAAGGTTTTTATTTTGCATTTAAGTTTGTCTCTATTTTTTTGTTTATTAAAAATGTTTTTTTTTTCAGAACCTTCATAGACTACGCTCTCACGTGTACATACTTGGCCGCACTTTGTGTCTACATTGTATTCATAGCTGAAAATTTCAAAGAGGTAAAATTAGTCAACATCTACCACTAATAACATTTTTTCTCACGCTTATTCAAAATAAACATCAAAGAAAATAGCTAGTTTCTATTAAAAACAGATAAACTCATCATCCAAGCGATGAAAAAAAAAAACGATTGTAACTTTCCAAATGGGTGTTTGGTTCACCACAATACATTAAAATTAAATACATAATAAATTAATTACAATACATTACTCTAGTAAACTGACTCTCATCAGCAAAATTATACCGCTCATTAGTAGAGTATTTCATTGTAGGTAAAATGGAGTTTATTCGGCATATTATTATTACATTCCTCGTAATAACGCCTGATAGAATTTCAAAGCAACCAAACTCTTATATTCGAAACAGAAAATTTCGTATTATTTTGTCTTGGAACCTTCCAAGTTTGAACATACTACTTCTTTATTAGGATGTTTATGTAAAGTCTATTAAATTTTTAATTTTAATGTAAAAGACAATACATCAGATGACTAATTAACTAAATTAACTAATATTTCTAACATGCGCGGAACTAGATACAGAATTAATCATTTACAAAAATTTTCAATTGAATTAATTATCGATACTATAGTCACTCTTCCCATCAAGTTGTGCTTTTAGACTAAAGAAGGTATCTTATGCATCGGCAAATTGCATTTTACACCGAATTTATTTTCCGTTTGCTATTCATTGCTGTATTTTTTTCGATATAAAGTTACGTCGTTTTATGAACTGTTCTTACTAACATAATTGGCATTAAAATCATATGGTTTAGACTTATACGAACGTATTTCGCAAAAATGTCGTGCACCTACATCTATACTAAAATTATCAAGCGGAAAGTATTGATTGTTTGTAGGTATAGAAAAGGCTCAGAAACTACTGGATCAATTTGAAAAAAAAAAAATACCATTTGAAGCCGACATCCGTGATGAACATAGGCTTCTTTTTACCGCGGAGAAATACTTAATTCCTACGGGAAAACGGATAATAGTTACAAATAATTCACTTAGCAAAACGATTACAACGATAGATGACTTGCTATGTGAGAAACAATAGGCGTTCGAATCGATCAATCGCTACACTTAAAGGAGTCAGCTAGTACATACATAAAAATAAATATTCGTGTTTACTCTTATTTTCCAGGTTCTGGACCAATACATACCCGAGTACAAGCTGTCAGTAGAAGCGTATTGCGCGCTGACTCTCGTTCCGTTAGTGCTGATCTGCCAGATAAGGAACCTGAAGTGGCTGGTCCCGTTCTCAGCTATCGCAAACGTTTTGCTGGTTATTTGCTTCGTAATCACCATGTACTACCTCTTCAGCGACATGCCGAGCCCTTCTGAAAGGACCATGGTCGCAAGCGTGACACAGTGGCCCCTGTTTATGAGGTAAATAAACTTAATGTTTTAATAAATGATCAAAATTACAATTCACAATTTACACTGTGTAATTAAGATTATAATGACAATTTAACGTTAATGACAAGTGAATTAAACGAATATAAATTTTACTGTCCATTCATATTTTTAGGTTAATAAAATTCGCCAATCTAATAACAGAAATTATTATTCTCAAAGCGAAATTTTATCTCGTTTATTGGATTTATTTGAAAGTTATTGGAATCTGTTAAGTTTGTCTTTTCGACCCTTAAGCAATATACATATTTACTTAAATTCTTCAACTATTCTTTTTCAGTGACCAATTTGTGTATATACCAGTGTCTGCGATACGCTGAATACCAATTAGTCTTTTTCAATTTATAAAACAATTTAATTCAAAGTTGCAATAATTGCGCTTTAAATGGGTCTTTATTGGATTTCTTCAGTGTCCTAAATACATATTTTATCTAATAAAATTTGTTTAGAAATTATTTATAACTTAAATGCTGCATAATATACTGTTTTGTGTACTCAGAACTTAAGTGTTTAATACTAACTACAGTACATCTATTTTATTATGAACTCTGGATGATTTTCGCATTTTCCACAACTACAAATAAAACACGACGAAAAGCAAAAATTAAAAGTTTTAATATTGTACAAGTCTTACTCCTCCTCCTTGTGTCGTTTCCCCAATGTTGGGGGTCGTGGCCTCAATCATGCAAGACTTTCTTACGTTTGATGTTTTTCCATCCTTCCCGCCTTTCTGCGACGTCTACAACTTCGGAGACACTAATATCAAAATTGGTGTGGATCTGGACAAGTCTTTCATCAGTTTACAAAATCTAAATACTCAAAAACTGGCATGGGAACGTTTGAATTTAATGTATTCCATCCCATTAGAATTGTTACTCTGCAAACTTTAAATTAAAACTATTTTCGTTACAGCACTGTAATCTTCGCAATGGAAGGAATTGGTGTGGTGATGCCTGTTGAGAACGACATGGCCAGGCCCGAGCACTTCCTCGGCTGTCACGGAGTGCTGAACGTGGCGATGACAATCGTCATCTCTTTGTACGGCATCGTTGGGTTCTTTGGTTACATCAAGTTTGGAGAAAACGCACGTGGCAGTATCACGTTGAATCTTCCCGAAGATGAAATGTGAGTATCGTGTACTGGTGTCTACTCATGTAACTAAATTTAGCTTAATTATAAAGATAAGTCCTTAAATTCAATATGGTTTGCTAGGGAAATAATAAAATCAATTAAACTCAATATTTTAATTGAACCCTAATAACGTTGATGCTGGACTATTAGGACACTTTGTAAGCCATTCATAAAATTTGTCATAAATTAATTTAAATATTTTGTTTTACATTTGTTCTTTCTTTATAGACTTGCGCAGAGCGCAAAAATTCTGATGGCGCTGGCAATCCTCTTCACTTATAGTCTTCAATTCTACGTGCCCATGGAAATGATATGGAGACAGATCCACCATAAGATTGCTGTACGGTATCATAACATCACACAGATCAGTATAAGGACTGCTGCTGTCGTTGGTTCAGGTAAGAATTGTAACGAATATACGAGTTCTTTCAATTCAAAATCCTTGAATCGTTGACTAATATATTTCTTTATATTTCTTCTTCCTTTACAAACCACTATATAATACGCAATAATCATAAACGACTAAATAATAGGTTCCAATTCTATATGTTTATGAAGAAATTTCAACATATTTATTTTAGAAAATTTTATTACCGGTTGCTTTTGCTGTTTTATTAAAACTAAACGGTATATAAATAATTAGCTTTTATAAACAACTTTAATTTGAAGTACTTTTTATCAGTTCATTATTATCTAATGTTAATAATTATTTAATATTCCTTATGTTCTAGTTGCTCTGGCCGCAGCCTTTCCCGACCTAGAGCTATTTATTGGTCTCTGCGGAGCTATCTTTCTCTCGAGCCTCGGCCTCCTCACACCAGCCATTATAGAGACCGTTCACAAATGGAACCGGGGCCTCGGCAAATTCTACTGGATTCTATGGAAGAATGTCTTCATTTCCCTCGTCTCACTCACAGCTCTGTTCGCTGGGTCGTATGTTTCTATCAAGAGCATGATCGAAAAGTTCGACTCACAACCCGTTTTGGAAATGGTCTTGAACGGTACAGCGCCATCAAACGTCACCTTGATAGTTTAAAAGTTCAAAAATAGTACATAGGATCAGTAATAATCACAGCCTGCCATTGAATAGAAGTACACATATACATTTAAAACATATTTTAACATCGTATTAAGGGTTATGAACATAATTATATCGTCCGTTCACGGGCTATTTGTATTAAGCGACACTTTGGGCGATATTGACTTTTATATATATTCGGAATCAGCGGATTTTTCTGCGTCGTTTGAGCCGGGTTTGGTGACGATCTGAGCACTTTTTTGTCGCTTCATACAATCACAAT
>DWPQ01001889.1:0-11405 GCA_018251795.1 Perichares adela | reverse complement strand
ACACATACTATGTTTGATTATTTCGCACCGCGTCGCATCGCGCCGCACCGCTTCGCGGTCGCAAGGAATTCGCTCACATAGGACACAGCATAAGCAGATCTTTATTTGCCATTCAACTAATAAAAGCAGCATCGCGATATACATATAAGGTAATATCTCAGAAGAGTTGTATAAATTGTAAACTGTATTGTGTAGTATTAACATAACATATAAACATATGCCATGGTCCAATCATTAAATTAACAATATCATTAAATGATCGACCATTTCATTAAATGATCACGTTTATGGACGCGTTGTCAAAATTGTTAAACATTTCCGCTTTAAAGATATTGTAAATTTGATTGAACCACAACATACATGCAATTACCATCTCAAAATACTAACAGACGCCCGCGGCTATTTTAAACAACACTAACACTAAGTTAGTTAGTCACGTTAACGAAGTCACTATGATGCTAGTTGTCTCGCGTTCTTTTAGTACAGTAATACTTGTGTATAGTTCTCGCCAAATTTCTAGTACGTTCTGAAATTGTCTTTCGTCCCGCTAATACATAGGGTTCAAGTATTACACGATTACGGGGTCTTTGTTTTGTTTATTTTTGGTGTCACGGTGGCAGGGGATCTAGAATTATGAATTATGTAAGCAGTAGTTATTTACTTTTCTACAAATTTGGCAACGTTCACATGAAAACGAAACGCATTATTGGGGATTCCAACAAATAATGTTTACGTAAGCATTGGAAGCTTTGCTTACTTGTGCTGACAAGGGGAATGGGAGGTAAATAATTTTATTGTAATAAATCCGCTTTCGTAATACTTGAACCCCCTCATACAGAGAGTGAGGCAACCGCTCCCAAAGACCAAGACAGGTGATGATACTCATGATGTAGACTAAGAAAAAAAAAGATTCGGATTAAAAAAAAAACATATGCTTCTAACATTCTTTACCTACGCACGGCACTCGACGTTAACAGATTTTTTTTTTCTCATCATCATCAGTATCATCTATACCACTGGTCGGCCATCGGCATATAAGCTAAGGAGCCAAATATGAACATAACATCGATTAAAAAACAACTCCTTGTCAAACAAAAAGTAAACTTTGTTCTAAAAAAGTAGTACACGCTTTCCGTGGATATTTGTGTAGGAGCTGCACAAAGAGGCACACGCGGCCCCGGAGCCGACTTTGCTAACCACTGTACATCTAACATCTAACAATACTATCATCTGTTTCCTTCGGGAGAGGTTGTCTAACACCATTTGCTGTTGCGACGCGACTCGTATCTATCTATCTCTTTCCCTCTACCTCGTGTTCAGAACGCACTAGACATTAGTCGTCAGCTGTACAATGACACACACACACTCACATCGTCCGCGTCCCCGTCGGCGCGCTTGTCGGAGGCCGGTCGTGGAGTCTCCGGGGTGCGCGCAGCCTTCGCCTTCAGAACACACCGGGTTAGTACACCACACCCTACTTAACAGCGCTTATTTATATTATTACTGATTCTCACTACGGCCGACCAAGGCTGGCTTCGCTCAGAGAAATAGCTTAGCCATTCAGCGGGGCAATGCAGCCAGTGTTCTGGGTACAATGACAAATTACAAATGATTTGATGACATCTTTGTTTTTGATAATATTTGCGTTATATATTTACAATTTATTTAATTTTTTTATGTAATATAGTATTCCATTATATATTTTATGAATACAACTAACACATAATATGTATATGTGTTACTTTCGGAAAGTGTGAGTATAACCTAAATTCGTATAAAATTTCATTAAAAAAAAATTGTCGGTCGCATTAGCCTCTACCCCAACCGGGAATCGAACCCGGGAACCTTGCCTCGTGAGTTACAACAAACAGGGTTGTTGTAACGTACCTCTTCGAAAAGCAAAATACGATGTGCTTATGTGTACTGACAAAATTCCCAAACGATTGAATGATTTTAAACAAACATCTAACTCAACCGGGAATCGAACCCGGAAACCTTGTTTCAGAAGTCAAAGTTACGGTCAACTGAACAGTGACTACGTTCTATTCAAGTTTATTATTTACAAATCATATATTTCAATAAATAAGCACTGCTAAGTAGCTTGTTAAGTTTCGATATGAATCATGGACATTATTTTCAAATGAAAAATTATATTAATCACATGTGAAAAATATATACATTACAATACACATCTTCAAATAAACAATTCATTTAAATTGTTTATTACTCTGCACGCTCCCTTGACAGATAAAAAAAAAGTTATGAGAGATGAAAAGAAAAACGAAATTAAAAAGAATATAACGATATGGGGTAATATATATAGAGAAGGCAAGCCTGCGTCCAATTAAAAGAAAGAGACAACAAACTGGACGCTCCGTCTGTCCCCCTTTTTTGCCCGTAATAGATCGTACCTGACGAGACATTCATGTTCAGTTTTCTTTCTATTAGACGGACACTTGCGCACAGGACAGGCGTATGTCTTGCCATCTATACATATATTACCTCTATGAATATAACACAAACCACAAAAAAACAGTTTAAAACAACACAAATGTTTGGAAACAAAAACAAAATGATTGATGTGTTAAAGTCTTGTATTATTTGTGTACAATGAGTTAAATAAATTTATAACAGTCGTATAAAACTTATTTAGATATGTCAACATTATAGATACAAACATATTGTATTTCGAAAACGAAAGTGTCTCAATACAAAAATTGTTTGTGTAACACAATTTATTTCTTTGTTCCGGCTAATCTCTGGAACGGCTGGACCGATTTTGACGGTACTTAAGAGGAGGTTGTGGACCATCAAATAGGCTTTATTTCTATTTTTATACCTTAAAAATTCCCGCGGGTTCTGAATTTATGCGGGAAAAACTTTGTGACACATTGTTTTTCACGCATCACGATTAGTTTCAAATAAAATTTTCCAAATAGGTTTCTATTTCAAAAACTTATCCTTAGATTGGACTGAAACACGCGTGCACACAAACACAATTACTTCATTTAACAAAATGAACATTTTGAGTTGCATTATTTGTTTTTTCGAATGTGATATGTTTGTACCATAATGTCAATGCAATAAGATTGTGTATATAGTGTGTAAATGTAGTTAATTTAATAACATTGATACCTGAAATCTAAACTATAAATATGAACAACTGAAACGAAAATAAAAAGCCAACCCCTCACATTCACCCCAGACATACCCTGCACTTGGCTTCGAGTGGAGCATGCTATCCATCCTGATCCATCCACTAAAACATTGTCAAGCTTACAGAACTTTAAACAACCCGTCTCATATAGAAACAATTTCAATGTGATCTAGTGAAACGCTGAACCAATTGTGACGAAATTTCATTTGGATATACTTGAACATCTTGGGATGCAAATAGGCTGTTTCCTATTTTTTTAGTTATCCCAGAAAATTTATTGTTTTACGAGATACCCAAAAACAACGTCATCCTCTTACAAGACACCCCCTCCCCTGTCTCCCTGTGTCGCACATAATAATGACACACACAAATAACAACAAACTGTGTTGGTAACTAATATAACTTGGACAACACACATGTTAATTGCACAGGTTAACTCCCGACCGGCACACATTACCAGGTCACACACAACATTAACCAAATTACATTACCCAACACACCACGTCTCAACCAACATTATAATACCACAGTGTAAGAACTTTTGGCAAACAATAATAACCATAGAGAAAATGTACTAGAGAGGACAAGACATCCTAAAATGTATCCATTTAAAAAGAAAAAATGGGATATTCCATCTGTCTTCCTTTTGTTTGCTGACAGAAAGACAAGTACGGGTCTCTCATAGACATAATAATATTACTTTTACAAATTCATAGATACCTCCAAACAATTAAATTAGGTAAAATAAAATTCAACGAAACTTCAACAATAATTACTAGTCGTAAACTGCGGTAATATGTCGCCATTCACCAAATAACATAACAACACAACACAGTTAAACAAATTGGGATATCACAAAAACGACAAAGGATATTTGGGACAACACACACATTTATTAAATACTGTGATGACCAGGTGGTGAAGAAGTGGTTCTAACCGTTACGTCTGAATACATGGTATTTGAGTTATTTTGACCACATGCTGTGATCGACTTATTACCAAAATTACACTTAAATAATGGAATTTTAAAGATACCGTCACCACCCAGTCAGAAATCGATGACCAAGAATAAAACAGTAATATGTCACATATGGCAATCCCAGAAAAATACAAAAGATCAGTCCCACGATCCAAAGTTACTGTATCAACTCCCTTCTCTCAGGCAAGGTCATCCAACTAACCTACGGGGGTCAACAAAATCAATCATCCCCTAACCAAGCAACCATACACTCCAGACACACCAAAACATCTAACACCACCAAATGTCCCCCTCACCTGCGATCGCCTCGTGTAGCTCCTGCTGGGCAGCCCCTCTGGTGTGGGCGGTTCGAACTCCCCGTCGGAGTCGTCGTACGCGAGCTCCGGGAACATGTCGTCTCGCTCGTGGTCATTGATGACCAGCTCGTCGTCCGAACTCACCGTGCCGTCGCTGTGGTCGCCGTTAGCCGCCGGCTGCCCAGTGGGGGCGGCTGTGGGGGGGACGCCGTTGGTGCGCGAGCCGTTCTGTTTCGGCTTTGGCGTGTCCGTGCGCTTTTTGTCTTTCTCCTTTATCTCCTTGTCCTTTTCTTTCTCCTCAGGTTTATCCACCTGCGGGGATCAAATTTCTCATGTTACGTGCTGGTGAACTTAGCTAGTGATCTGATGATGTCATGATCTGTCTGTCTACGAGACCTTCCATGGACTCACTGATGGAAGTTGTATATTTTATATGTAAAATATCAACTATGTAATCTGGTGGAGTTCATCAGTTTAGAGTGAACCTTTCACATGGTGTACCACCTGCTGAACGTGTCGTATACCACGTTTGTAAAAACATTGTGTCTCTATCTAACTCTAAAATGAGATGCAGAAATTAGGATTGAGATGTAACATTTGGATATACAATTTTACGATATACCATTGCTACAGGTGAAGAGGTTGAGGCAAGTAGCACGTACAGATTGGATTGGATTGAACGGCAGTAGAGTAGAAGCAAAATATGACGTGCTTATGAGTATCAACGATACCTACATGAATAAATGATTATGAATTTGAATTTGATTAAAAGAGATGAGTCATGTTTTTGGTTCATTACATTCCCTCATTCAAATGTTTTAAGCGAGTTTCGAATCTGTTACGTATATCTAGTACACAATACGATTCAAAACGAATATACGTTGAAACTGAACAAACCTTAGCATTTTTATCCTCTTTGGGTTTCTCAGCCGGTGTCTCGCTCTTCTTTTCAGCACTCTTATCTACCTTTTCCTTTTCCACTTGTTTTTCCTTCTTCTCAGAGACCTTCTCAGGTTTCTCCTTCTTTTCAGTATTTTTCTCTATATGTTTCTCTGCCTTCTCAGGCTGCTTTGTCTCTGTCGGTTTGTCTTTCTCCTTCTCCTTGTCTTTTTCCGCATGTTTCTCGGCAGCTTGCTTCTCCTTCTCTGCATTGGCCGCCATTTTCTTCTTCATTTCTTTCACGGGCGTGTCTGTCGACTGGCCCTGAAATTTTATATAAAGATTCCATACCTTAATACGTGCATAAATTATACGCAGCCGTACTCAAACAGATATCAGTTTAATTTAAAGTAAGTCTCAGATGACGACTTATAGAAACGCCTTATTTCTTGTTGTTGACAGAGCATCCACAAATAATATTTTTGAAGTGCTCACAAAAGTCAGGGGAGCCACTAATCCTTACCTATCGTTATTTCAATAAACCAACAGTAAATCAAATCATCCATACCTTCTCTTTATCCTCCCCCACCGGGCCCTTACGCGTTACTATTTGACTCATGTTTTACCTGCAAAAGAAGAATAAATCTGTGAAGCAATGCAGCAACCTCGCTGAAGATATTAATTTATGTGGTACGTTTATGTTTGCCAGTGATCGAAGCTAGCAGGCCAAGTATCTTTGCTCATAACTGTATCTTCGGAGAAAACGTATGTTTGAAGAATTACTAGAACACTTAAAATTATCTTATATTTTTTCACTACGCGGATAAAACCAAACGCAGCCGTGACATTGTAAGAAGGCTAGAACTACGTCGGCTCCACAATCTCGCCGCAAATTCTTTACGCAATATTAATATCATCCAGATTAAATATTCGCGCTTGTTCTGTTACGTGCAACTAGTATCGGGGTGCCATATCCCTTGTACTCGTTAGTAATTTGCGTCAACCCAAACTATGCTGATGAGAAATGATACAAAGGAATAAGTCAAGCTTAATCAACGATAATAACATTTAAGGAGTAAGACTACATTTATCTCTGATTAGAAGACAACCTTCTCTGATCCAGTTGCACCGTGATGAACAACTTATGAGAATACCACCCTGCTTCTCCTCTTAGGGGACCCTTCGCTTAGATAGTCTCTTATACTCTCACTCAGGGTAGCTGTAAGATTCACTTCACAGAATTCAAGCGCAAACTTAACCATATCGTTGATTTCCTAGCGTGAGTTTGTAAGGTCTTTACAAGTACAAATCGTCACCCTAACCGCGGCCTCAATATAGATATCAGTCACCGCAATCTTTAACAAAGGTTATATAGCGTAAAAACTTATAATCAATAATGAACAATTGTTGTACTTAGTAGAACCTTTGTTCGATCCACATAGTGTGGTCCTACAATCACAGCTTGAATTATGTCGTAAAGCAATTTACAAGGGCGTTGAATCCAATGCCATTTACAAATGAGGCATGCCACCTTTGCCATTAAAACAAGCAGACTTAGATACTAGTGCTAATACTGGCCAATCAAGTGCCACCGCTCTAAAGTCTGAAGAGTAACACAATGTAAGGTCTCACAATGTAAGTCCCTAGTCCATTTTCTCACATCTAAAGGATTTAGGGTCTTAATCCATCGCGTTTTTGTAAAGCATGACCTCGCACACCCTCGAAATTATTACGGAGAACTCTTAGATATATGTACTTGTTTCCTCAATATTTTCCTTTAACGCAACATGTGATAATTTCTTGCTAATATGTATCAGACTGAAATATTTGAGGTACTCACAAGTTTCGAAACACAACGACCTCTTTGGAAGATCCATGACGCAACAAATATAATATTACTGTTTTTCATGACTATTTGCTACTGTCATGACAGGGTTTAATAAAATATTATTCAAGGTTTCCAATACGACCGACACTGCGGTCACGGTAATGAGGAAACGTCCCCGAGTGTTAAGATACATGTGTCAATACAAACGAGACCCACAGAATAAACAAAAGTACCTATTAGTGCTGGGTACCGAAACACAGTTGTATAAACACATTTGATAACTTTAGACTTTATGATGCTGTTACTACAGAGGCACTTTAATATTTCCAGTTAAAGCTATTACAGTCGCCAGCACGTAACTTGGCAAGATTGGTTAGATACGCGGGAACCGTACTTTGGGTATCTTTGGTTATCATGTGGGATGCGGGAGACGAAACAGCATCGTTCCGAGCGCGTGATTGGTTGCTCAGCCGACCCCTGCCTCCCGCGCCACGTCAACGTCCCGTTCACTCCCGAATACACTTGAGCGCACAAAAATTAAACCATTTTGACGACAGCTTGTTTGATTTGTACATATATTTTCAACTTTTCATTGTTGTTTGTTTTATCTATTGCAATGAATTAACTTCGCTTCACGTTCCTTTCCTTTCTTTATCTTCTTCCTAAACAGATTTTTTTTTAATTAATTTTGGCCGAAACCCTAAAATATTGACAAGTAACACTTCAATTAAAAGTGTCCTAACATATTTTTAAGATAAGTTAATGTTTGACTACGATCCTTGATGATAAGTGATGTAGTCATAGCTTGGGTGAGTATGAGAACGAACATATTGAAACAGACTGCACGTAACCTTCAATAATTGTGCCTCCACGTGGAATTTGCTGATACGAATCGTACAAAGGTTTTGTCTGACCATAATTCATTCAAATAAATCTGAACATTAAGGTTCTATTGTCACAGAATATACCTCTATAATATGAAACATCACATAAAAAGCATTAGTAACATAATGCGGCATACAACTTTAGTTTTTAACTAAGCAGAGAGCTTCTGAGTAAACCATAGTAAATTATCAATTATACTTGATTTTTTTTTTAAATTTGACTTGGTTCTTTTGAATCCCTACAACGCGATACAATGACAACTATAAGTTTATAGGTGTTATACAGTAGTGTCAATATAATGTCAATTGTCAATGAATCGGCCGAGAGAATCTAATTGTGTGATAGAAGAACGTTTAATTGTCTGATTCACCGCATCTATTAACATCTCAATCACCACACGTGCCTTTGTAATTAGTGTAGACAGTGTTTAATATGGTATTGTTTTGTGAACATAATGGGAGCAGTACGTTATTTAGGCCGTTATTGCGACAATAAATACCAACCGAACACTCGGATCGGAAACGGGCAGTACTTCTTGTGTTAGCTACTGACATAAAAACAATCAAATACCAATAGTATTTGATTATTTAATGTCATTAGTTGACAAATGCACAGACGAGCCATCTACTATTAAGCAGTCCTGCCCAAGGACGTTAGCCAGCAAGGAGGACTATGACGTAAAACCCTCTCATTGAGTCCAGTACTGGAAAATCATGGCTTGCAATGATGAGCATTTCATTTAATAGGGGTGACATTTATATTACTAATAGGCCCGGCAGACTTTGTCCTGCACGGAAAAGCACTGACTAGTCCAGGCCAATGTTCTTGTAGAACATTCTATATGATTTAACACGTAAAACAATAATTTGATTGGAAAAACAAAAAAAGGGGGGAAAACGCAGCCTCTTTCCACCTTCCTTTAAGTACTGCATATGAAATTTCATCACAATCGATTCAACGGTTTGGTCGTGATCACGTCACAGACAGACAGAGTTTTTTCGCAATTACAATATTAGTATAGATTAGCTTATCATGCGTTTTTGTTAATTATTGACATCACATAAGCCTTACTTGCAGTAAAACTGTGAGCATTCGTAAGGATTACTGATCTAATGTGATCAAGCTTATGACACAGCGACAGATGGGGGCCCAGTTTAGTTTAGCGACTATCACAAATCATTGTTCCCTAATGTAGTTTTAGCACCTCGATTTCTGTCAGACTATATTATTATCTTTAACAAAAAAACGGTTACCACCTGTAAATGGATATTAGCCCGACTAAAAATAAATATTTGGACAAAAAACATTTAGACTGGCACTCAGAGACAACGTGCTGTAGATTTGGCATTGGTTTGGGAAGTAGTCTATGAATAATTAACAATTAGAATGGACTCAATGAAAGAATACAACGTGTTATTTGACTATCTTTTTTACAATTTACGACGTAATATCCCTTCTAAACGGGGATTTTTGTTTAAGAAGGTTCAACCCCACAGACTGATCGTCCGTCCGTGAGACTGATCATCTGATTTTTTTACATATTTTTCCATATTACATTTTTTTGCTCTCAACCATTACAATAGGATTTAAAAACTAAAAAAAATTTTTTTTTCCTCTCTGTGTGGGAGCACCACTATTAACTGCACACATCAAAAAAGTGTAAGCAACATGCGTATGATCCAATTATATTATGTTTAAATTTTTCTTTATTTATTGTTTACATGTATCATTTCGAAGTAAGCTAAGTATTGTGTATAAGCTTTAGAACGTAATGTAAACTTGTTAAAAATACTATTAAAATTTTGTTGTTTTTATAGATAGAAATAGAAGAATGTATTTGAAGTAGAATTTAAATGCGTTTTGTTCGGTAATCGAAATCTGGTATTTAATCTTGATTTTAACAATAATTTGAATAGAGTTTTCGACAAAATTAAACTGTAAGACATTATTCAGGTTATGAAGCGACGTCCTTGTGTAACTGGATATGAAACGCAAGGACCTGTGGGGGATGTTCCAAAGGGAAGAAATCAATCTGAAGTATCCCGACATTTTGATGTAAACAAAAGCGTTATTAATCCTCTTTGGCAGCATTACAATAACATAGGAGACCCGGTTGAGCAGCAACCAGGCCGCGGAAGGAGTACCACCGCTCGACAAGACCGCTGAAATACATGACATGCAACTGACAGCAAAACGTCAGCCGATGTTGAGCGCCAGTTCGTTCGTTCGTTCGTTGCGTTCGTGCATCAGTTGATATTGAAACTGGTCGTAAGTAACTACTGGCTCACACACTTATTTCAATCTTACATCACATACCGACATACTTATATATTAGTGTGACGTTCACGCACAAGTGGGTTCACTGAGGCATCATTAAGTACATTATGGGGGTGTTAATTACGGGTCGTTATGAACGAAGTGATAGACTTGTAAATGGATTTAGTTACCTGCTTTGAATACATCAATTTCATTCATTAATTTGTAAACTATAACTTGTGCTGATAAATTAAAAAAATATATATATTCGAAGAACGTTTTTACAAACATTTTTCGAAAGTCAATTTATGCCATCGCTTCTGCAAATCCCTACGATGAGTAGACCTTAGAAGAAGCGTCTAGTAACAGTTGAGGAATATATTTTCCTACTCACAGTTACACAGAACACTTATAGCTATATCTTACTATTATACTATCCTTTCCTGTTTTATTGTATAACATACTTATCCCCAGGCATTCTTCTGAATCATAACCATCGAGTTTGTAGTAACCATTGGTCACGAGAATGCTTTTAATACGAATAGCCTGCAATCACTTGATGATAAGCGGTTATCATCGGCCACGGTCGTCTATCACAATGGAATCACTGATTTAAATGAGAGCGAAAGACCCGTTTATCATGCACCAACGCGAACATCTGTTGTTTAATCGAACAGCTAAGAGCTCCTCGGATTTACATTTTCATCAATTCGGATACACAATATAATTAAATTACTTTGGTGTTAAATACTTAAACCAATACTGTAATTATTAGTGTACACATTGCTGAACTAATATAATCTACTGATCTAGTTACAATAATATCACATTTAATCTACACTTATTATAAAACAAAGTCCCCTCATGTATGTGCCCCTTTTCCTCAAAATCTACTGAACGGATTTTTGCACGGTTTTTACTAAAAGAAAGTGCAATACTTTGAGAAGGCTATAGGCAAAGGTGCAATACGATTTTATGTCAATTAACTGAAATATAACGATGAGTGTTAAAAAAGAAACAAACGAACAATCAAATCTTTCCTCTTTATAATATTAGTGTAGGCAGTCAGAAAACCCAGCTGATCTGTTCCTACCTGTGTACACTTACGTATCAATTGTTGATATA
>DWPQ01001888.1:0-11406 GCA_018251795.1 Perichares adela | reverse complement strand
CTTCAGACAGTAGTTATTTTTCCACAATCTAGATAATATCATAATTGAAATCACTAAACTAAATATAAATGTAATTGAACAAAATAATTGATTTGAATACAGATTTAAAATTACTGTTTTTGTTATGTTGTCTTGCGAAAAGTAACGGTATCGATAACTGCTACCGGTTTCCATTTCCTAGTCATAGCCACTTTGTATTATCTGTAACACTGTTGTAACTGCGACCTCATTCTCAATGTGACATTTATTGGAAACTCAGATTCAGATAAATTTTATCTTCGTGCGAGACAAAAGATTTACTACTAATTAAAATTAGGAGACTTGTCGATTTATTTATAAAACGCGGAACCGGAAATATTGATCTTAAGGGTTGTTTCGATAAAACTAACATTAGTTTTTATTAAGCATAGGAAGTTAGAAACCAGATCTGTCCTGAGTTATAGGAATTTCACTGACAAAAATGCACTTCTCATAAAGTAGCGTAATTTCCAGTGTGATCGGATAATTATGTACCGTATTTGGCATTGCACTTATCACTTTTCCATTGGCGCGATAAAAAACTAATTAGGACGTGGCAAGTTTATGAGCGATATATGCTTTACAATCTTTGTCTCTGTCATAATCGAATGCGAGTCAGCAATTATATCAATCTTCATTCAAAAAAACGTATAATTACGAAATCTATTTATAAATATGTGAAGCAAAATCTTTCAATCCCTTTTTACGAAAATTGCGCGGACGGAGGAGTACGAAATTTCGCACACTAATGTTTATATGAGGGAGAAGTGCAGAAAGCTAATATTTTTCAATAATTATGTTAATAAAGTACATTAAATCAAAAAATAAAACATTACACGCACAAAGACACATCCACATGCATGCTCGATTAAACGTATACTCTAATGACGTTTAATAAGCACAAATGGCGGTTGACAAAAAGGTTCGATTGACATACTATTTTCTAAGCTCTATTATTTGAAACGATACAATGTTATTAAATTTATCATCATATTGCATCTGTATAGGAAATAAATAAAGTTTTATTATTATCTGAGCATAGGGGTCTCAAGATTACATTCTAACAATTTTTTTATTACCATAAGGTAGATTTTCGATCACTACACGATCTTTAGTACGATTAAAACACTGACAATAAACATTGTTTGAATGTACTTTTTAGCCTAAAAGCAATTCTCAGAACAATACTATTTAAAGTGACATATTTTTAATGCAAAGCACAAACGATTGACTTAAAATGAAAAATATTATCAAAAATGCAATTATTAATTTATTTTGATGTCAGTGGTAAGGTTTTATAGACGTTTTTAATGATTATGTAGAAGGCAAAAGGAGAATGAAAAGTACGAACGGATTCTGAACAAAAATTACAAAGGGAAATTGTTAGAAACTTTTAAAACTAGAAAATAATAAAATTATTATTATTTAGTATAATAGGCGATAACAGTTTTGTCAAAACATATTCGCGAGGTTTTCCTCAATCAATTATATTCAACTAACAGATTTTCATAAACCTATTGTTAACATAGGTCTTCAAATTCTTTTTGCATAATCTTGTTTTTAGGTGTGCTGAATCCGGAAAATACCTTTCATTTTGTCACAGACCGTCACGTTTCTGGCTATGTACGTAAATATGTTAAGTGTAATCATCATAAAATAAAATAATAAAAAACATGTTTTTAAATGTATAATTGCGTAACAAAACCTTTATAACTAAAATACATGAGTTAGAAAGCACTAAAAACATTTATTTTTCCCAGTGAGACTTCCTTTTGGTACATATTCGTTGGTAGGCAGCACCTGGAAGGTCTATCTAGAGTCTGGAGCGACCAACAGTAGTCTTACACTATTGAGACGCTCCATCGTCCCTGCAATCTTTTTTCCATCCCCGTATTATCTTAGTCAAATTGTTGACCTTGCTCTTCACTCGCATCTAATTTTCTGGTCGGGAACTCGTGTTGGGAATGAAGAAAATATGTACTTTTAAACTCATTAAGCAACTTAAAGCTTGAAATATAATAATAGCAATCTAAAGTTTAAAAAGCTTTAACATTATTTTATTCGTCTGTAGTTAAGATGTTTGATATTGCCTTAAAAAAATCTCTCTTTAAAGGCATTCCACTGTTTTCTTTGAAGATCCGTCATATGAGTTGTGGGTCAGCCTGGGCCATAAGCCGTCTAATACCAGAATTTGGTGAACCCAGATTGCAGTTCGAATATGATTTTCGCTCATGATTTTTAACTCATCGCAAACTTGCCAACCGTGGTCTTTATAATTGTTTCTTTATTCTAGTTCAGGTTATAAAATATATTATGGGCATGGTTAGTATAAATTAAAAACAATAAAAATAAAAAATATTTTTATGACTTCAATTTAGTCCAAACACCACTTTTTAAAATAAAATTTCGTGTTTAGGTAAATAACCTGACGTTCTGGAATTTTTTCGTTTTCAGAACAATTAAACACATAGAAACCAGTTGAAAACATCCAGACAGCATTTTTGTTGTAGAGCTGAGTAATGGATAAATTGTACATTATTCGTAAATAAAGGCAGTTGTACTTAATTTGTTTACATTGTGGGTAATATGGAGAACATATTTTTACACGTTTATAATAGCTTTACGTAGGTATAACTATATACGCAAATGTTACAGTTAAAATGTATTCCACTTTCTTTGGTCCTATTTGTATGAACATTTCCTTATCCGATGACAATGTGTTCTTTTTTGTATATTTCTTAAACAAATACTCTTGTCTCAAATGAGGACCAACCGACTTGCCTGTACGCCTGTTCGCCTGTACATCTCGTTGCAGCCGTATTATCGCAACCATCTCCTATGGAAGACCTAGTGTTGGTGCGCTAGGCTACCTGACTACTTGGTGCTCGCCGAGTTGACTGACCAGGTAAGTAAGTGCCTTCAGTACGCAGATAAATAACTGATCACAGCCCATAGACCGGGAGAGAAGATCAGGTCATCGTCATAGATCAGGGTCAGGAAGAACGCAGGCGAAATAACGTCGCAACCCCATAAGTTGGTACCATTAGAAGCACCAACACCCAAGAAGTGTATACAACCGAGTGACTACAGGACGGCAAACCACCGGACTAGTCAGTGCTGGGGACCGCTGATTGCTAGATTACGACAAGGCACCTCTTCATTATGCACCGACGGGCAGATACAAAATTCTTAATAAATCCTGGCAGTGATCCATGTGATCACCCTGTATCCGCGCTTAACAACGAAGCATTACCATCATTTCAATTAAGTGCTGCCACTGATCCTGCTGTCGATGCATACGGTTTCATGTTATTATCTAGATTTAGGGTTGCGTCGTTATTTTCCATAGCGCTGCCTTATTGCCGATTGCGCAAAAGCAATAACTAGGGTTCATTTTCTTTTCTTTTATAACCTTACTATTGACGTAAGGAATCAAACTTCTCGATAGCTTAGCCAATGTTAGTACGGTAGCATCGATGTATAAAAATAATAATGTTAAACAGTGCCAAGGTGTTTACAGCTGATATATATCATTCAATTTTAGCCGAGTTGACACAACACAATATACGTTACATTCGCACCACACCACGTCCTCCAGTAGCGTTTAGCTCCGGACAGGCTTCGAATTGCTAAACAGAAATTTAAACTTATGTTAGCAACTGGCACAGCTCGAACTTTGGACAGCTAAAGGCTTCGTCCTACAACTCGCGCCCAACAAAAGCATGAGCCGGCCACGTGGGTATTACAGACTTTTAGACGCCCGTAAAGTTCTCGACAAATATCCGTGACATTCATAACTTTTGGCACTGTCTTTCTGGTTATAAGTATTTTACAGTAATCAGATTCCAGTAGTCGAGGAAGACTGCCATCACCACTCCATTCAGGCTTTATGAGTTTAGTTTTATATCCTATCGGCGTAGAGAATGCAGGCCAGACTTTTCAGAGATTCGTCGACAAACTGACCAGGGGCCTGGACTTTTGTTATCCATACTTGGATTACTTTCTCGTCCACTCCAGAACAGCGTCGGAGCACCAGGAACACCTATGCCTGCTGTTCAGCCGCAAGAAGGACTACGGCGTCTTTGTAAACACAGCTAAAAGCATCTCCGGCGCTCCTGAGGTCACATTTTTAGGCTACCGGATCACCGAAAAGAGCAGTAAGCCTCTTGACTGCTAGGCCATAGAAATTTTAAAACTCCTCGTTCAGAAAGCTGTTAGGGAACTCAGGCGATTTCTTGGCATGGTAAATTTTTACAGGCATTTCCTGCCCGATGCTGCCAACATAAAAGCCCCCTTGAACGCCCTTTTATGGGGATCTTGTCGAATCTTCTCACCCAGTTTCCATACAGGAAATTCATTGCAGGCTTTCGATGAATGTAATCAAAGTCTCTGCAACGCAGCTTTTCTGGTTCACTCCCATTACTAAGCAAAGTTAGGAGTCGTCACGGACGACTTGGACTCGGCGATATGTTCATGCAACAGTGCAAGAACGGAGACTGGCAACCTTTATACTTTTAACGCCGATTGAGCCCCTCACAAACAAAATATTCGCGATATGACCGTAATCTTCCTGACGAGATCATCAAGTATTTTCAACATATGCTAGAGGCCAATCACTTCACGGTTCACTCAGACCACGGACCGCTGTGTTATGCTTTCCACGAAAGGAAAAATAGCTGAATTTCGCGCCAATACAGACACCTGGACTTCATTTCGCAGTTCGTATCAGACATTTAACATAAAGCAGGTAAGGATAACGTTGTTGCCGACACAGTTTCCCGACCCACCTTGGAGAATTGCAGGCACCAGTCAGAACAACTTGCCAATTTCCAGGTTTTCGATCATAAACTCGCGGAGTACTTAGGTGTGACCTCGCTTGGGCTTAAAAAAGTCAGAATCCTTAGGAAGAAGCAGAGAATTGTGACATCAGCACATCTACTCCTATGCCATTCGTTCCGAAGGCGATTCGCAAACTGCTCTATTCAGTTGCCTGTACTCCTTTAGTTATTTCGGTGCAAACGCAACAGCTAAGCTCGTTGCTTCGTATGGTAACAAATGCGACAAAATGTTTATATAATTCTCTTTTGTATGCATTTGTGTCATGATTCTATGTAGTAACTGTGTATGCTCTGGGTAGCAAACGTGTGTATCGTTTACTCGCCTTTCACTACTCCATCTCCCATCATACAAACTTACGTGCCCATAATTCGGGTACATAGAATGAATAATAAATAAATTAACATTATTTTCTTATAAATAATATTTAGATTTCTTTAGTTGTAGACACTCACTTTTTAAGACGCTTATAGTAGCTTCTATCGTATCTATAATATAGATACATATTATGTATATAACGGAATCTATGAATGCAATTTGGAAGCAGAAATCTTAGACCGATTGAGCTAAAATTTTGGAAAAGAATATATTTTTCCTTTTCAATATAGTCTCCCTTAAGCTGAACACATTTATTACATTTATGAATGAACTTTTCTAAACCATCGTAAAAATATTTTTTTTATTTAGCCTCAAAATTAGCCAAAATTGCCTTCTTCACCTCATTGTCGTCGGAAAAAATATTTTCGAAAATAGGTCTTTTTTACATTGGGGAACAAATAAAAATCACTTGGGGCTAGATCTGGACGGTAGGGACAAGTGATTCGAAGCCATGTTTGTGCAGAACAGACATTGCAACTTTGCTCTTGTGAACCGGCGCGTTATCTTGCAAGAGCAACAGACCTTTCGTAAATTTTCCTCGACGTTTTTGCTTGACAGCCTTCTTTAACTTTTCTAATATCTTGCGTAGTATTCCCCAGTTATGTTCATTTCCTTTTCTTTGTAATCAATGAGTAATATTCCACTCTCGATCACAATCCCAAAAAACTGTAGCCATCAACTTTCCAGCCGTTTCTGACACTTAGAACTTCATTGGCGACAGTGTCCCTTTTTTATGCCATTGCATGGACTCTTGTTTCGACTCAGGCTCAAAGTGATGAACCCAGGTTACATCTCCAGTCACAATCCGGTCCAAACTCTGTGCAGTTTCGTCTCCAGAGTACAAGGTTTGCATATTCAAATTCAAAATCATTTATTCATGTAGGAATCGGTGATAGACTTATGCACATGTTTTTTTTTGCTTCTACCACCGTTTCGTAAAGGTGCTTTACTTTATCATGGATGAGAAGAAGAAACGGCGAAACATACTTTAAGTACCGTCGTATTTCTCCTAGAACTAAAAAACTGGATTTTTGTTATAGGATTATCTCTAGGACAAGTCTTACAACCAAGAAACCAAGGTTTCTGTAACAAAAAATCTTGTAGACTTTACATATACTGTCATATGTTTGTTCTTTAGTGAATGGTTCAAAATCACTTATGTACTTTGCATCCAAAATAGCTTCACTTTGCATTTTAGCCTCTGATTTATTCAAATCATTTATATCTACGCATTTGACGCATGCTTTAAGGTTGGTTTACTTTCTAATATTGCACATTGTATAACGTTTTTATCTCTAACAATTCTGTACCCACTGTATTTAAAAACTTTCATGCAGTCTAACTTTCTAGTATAAACTATTGCTGTGCTACATAGCTTTGTATAGCAGTTTTCCTGCATTTTGTGACCTGAAATAACCTTACTTCGCCAGTGATCCACATGTTTCTTTTTTGACGCATGTTTTAAATTTGGTTTACTTTCCAATATGGCATATTTAATAACATTTTTATTTCTAACGATTCTGTACCCAGTGTGTTTAAAAATGTTCATGTTGTCTAACTTTTGTGTATAGACTATTGCTTTCATACATAACTTTGTATCGTAATTTTTTTTTCTACCATCATTATGCTTTGACCAACCTGAAATAAAAAAATACTACACTAATATTACAAGTTCGAAAATAATAACCTGTCTGTAATTTCATATAGAAAAGATATACAGGAGTTTCAAGGTTTTACGAAAAGATCACCAAAAACTAACTTCCTATATGTTTACATAGTCTTATGCTTGCTCATACTAAGAGATACATAAAAACAATATTCTACAAAAACATTGTTTTGGTCCTGCTGCTTTTCCGGGCAGGACAAAGTCAAGTACAACTTTCTCAATACATACAAGTATTTTTATTTCCTGCACTTAATCTATCACTATAATAAAATTATTTAAAGGTTTACTTTACTACCTGCTTTTCCTCTAGTTCCCTCGGCCATCAGGTATTTTTTCGACTTCACCATTTTTCTTTTACTAAAACCTCTATTCTGTTCTTTGGACTGCGCCTCAAAACTATCACAAGTTTTAAATCCGTTTTCGTAGTTGACTAGTTTAGCTTTATCATGTGACGTTATCTCAATTTTGTCATCATGGCTTAATAGGGTCGTTTGATTATTAATATTTACCAGTGGTTTGAAGGTTGGCGCTTTAGAATTTATTTTTAAACTATGGTTGTTTTTAAGCACAACTTCGCGGTGACTATCAAGTGCATCGTTGTTTAAAGGATCTACCGCACTTTCAAATATATCATCAAAGTCAACTGTCGCGGAAGTTTTGGTAAAATATTTTGCGTCTTTTTCAATTTGATTATCAAGGTTCATCAGATCTTGTTCCATATTTTTATTAGAGTACCAACTTTCAACGTCTATCTCATTCCATTTGAATTTTTCACTAAGAATCTAAAAAATAATAATGAATTACATACATTCGTTTTTAAAGCATACACAAACAGAGAAATATTTTCTCACCTTTACAAAATGTTCAGGCAATACAACGTGATTCGTTTTTATTAACGTCTCCCATGTTGGTAATTGTTCAGTTATAATTTTCTGGTATCTAAAAAAAAAGTCATATTTAACGACAGCAGTGTACTGGACCGTTTTTAGCAATAACTAGCTACAACAGCCCATAGATAATAGCCTGAATTACAAATAATACTAATTAACACTTATATTATAAGCATCATAATCACAACCCATAACCTGTTCCGTTTCTGGAATCGGAACTCGTCGCAAAATTACAGAGTTAATGCCATAGTCTATTACGCTAGCCAACGGCGGGTGGGCAAACTTCACGCATCTTCAAGAAAATTCCGGAAAATTTGCAGGTATGACTTCCTCACAATGTTTTCCTTTATTTTATATAGCCTGAGGGCTGATGTAAATCACCGATCCAACTGATATTTTTTTATACGCACATAACTTTACTGAAGGTCAACCCTTGACCATTAGACTATCACTTCTGCTGAGCATAAGATGAATTAATTAAATATTGTTTGACAGTGCTTATTTAAATTTTAGAATAACTTTACAATACAAAATCCAGATAGGTCTAGGAGCCGTTTTCAACAATTAATCTGGAGATTGATATTGACATCAACATATCTATCTGTAAAATTCACTACACACATTCAAGAACAGTCAAAAGTTACACTGCATTAGTGACATAAAACTAGACGGAGCGGGGAGTATCCATCCAACCTCTAGCTACAAGTACAACCTAACCTCTCCTGCTCGTATATTCTAACGAGGATGCGCCAGGTATCTTCTACTGATACTCTGGTCATTGTAACTTGAATTGGATGGAACTCTATCACGGTCTTCGCTCCCAGTGGAACAGTTATGGGTTTAATCCCTCGCATCACAAGCTTTCGTTGATCAAGCTATTCAAAGTACTTACTTGATAGCTATTTTGTTAAAAATTGTAGTTTTCTCCTGATCCTCGACCTGACTTGGCTTGTAAACATTCTTTCGTGCCAGCTCCTTCAGCTGGTACCAGCGCATTTGCAGCAGCATCGGGGAGCACCGGCGCCCTCTGTCGGACATATACAATACAACGCTCCCACCTGCTAAAAATCGCACTGTACCGCGCAGTTTATCCCTAATGGTACTCAGTCATGGTGGTGAGCAGGTACAGGTTAAGCTTAGGCCGAATCGAAGTAATGTTTACAAATACGAGTTAGCCTTTGCTTAAAAATGTAGTTTGAAAAAGTCAAAGTACGTTTTATGGATCTCAGCTTAAGATAAAAAAATCGCAAAAGGTTTACATAATTATATAAAATATTCCACTCACCTTGTATTGTACTTCATTGTCAAACGTATCCACGCTTCAGCCAGATCATCACCATCTAAGAGTTCCACCATATGCTCTTGTATTAACTGAAATAACTTATTTATACACTGCAGACAAAAAAATAATTAATAAATATATAGAGGACCAATATTCACATGACTAGATTATCACTACTGCATAAATCTATAAATACGTGAAGCAAAAACTTTGGATCCCTTTTTACGAAAATTGCGCGGACGGACGAGTGTGAAATTTCGCACACTTATATATTATATGTAGGAGAAGTGCAGAACGCTAATATTTTTCAAGAATAATGCTTATAGAGTACATTAAACCAATAAATAAATCATTACACGCACTAAGACACACCCACACGCATACTCGATATACGTATATTCTTTTGACGTTTACTATACAAACGGCGGTTTTAAAAAGTTTCGGCATGTTTTATTTACCGATTGTAATATTGAGATACTATTTTCTAATTACAATTATTAAAAATATATAGTTTATTTTATTATTATTTTCAAATGAACTAATACAATTTTGAATTTATCATGTTGTATCTGTATGGAAAAAAATAAAATATTAAATTAATTAAATTATGTATAAAGTTTTATTATTATCAAAGAATAGAGGTCAAGATTAAATTATGGTCAAATTTCGACCAATACGCCATCTCTAGAATACATAATAATATTCACACATACACAATCGCACGCATACAAACTGCAAAAAACACGAAGAATTGCAGGTCACACGGACAAAGACATTTCAGACATAATAACATCTGTCACATTTCTGTCCTGGCCGTATAGCGTATAGCAAACCATCATCTGCACTAGTTAAAAAGATATCATTTTGATATTAAAAGCACACACTTCAATTTTATTTATTTGTATGTAAGTGTGTCGTAAACGCACACACGTGCCCACTTATACACCATAGCGCGTTACTAATAGGCATTATAATTACCAGCTTACTGCAGTCAGTAACATTTATTTTCTCGTGCACCAACACCAGGTCAAAAAGAAGCCACTCGATAGTAGAAAGCTGCATCGAGGTCGGAATATCTCTCAATAAATCATTCGCCGCTAGCAGATACGTCAGTTTTTTTGTGGTCAAGCTTCGCATCGTTTTCCTGTTTAAATGAAGGTATACAAAGCATCAATCATCATCATCACAACCCATTAAGTGTTGCACTGGACACGAGGTTCCAGTCGCAGCATTCGCGAATGCTACGCCGGCCCTTAGTGAAACTATTTTTACAGGTATTTAGAAGAATGTCTGGAGAAATCTTATTTTGAAGCTTGCACTTATAAGGTAGAAAGACTTCGAAGAACGGGCTGTGAATGATCACCACGAAACCGAATGAACGAACGAACCGATGAGAATGAAACATCAATCTTCAGCATGAATATGGAAAGGGGACGATCTGAATTCTTCTGAATTCATTCGTCTCTATCCTGAAGTCTAAACCAACCGCTCTTTACGAGGTGCACCCTGCTAAGCAACGAACGAAGTCATGGCACTCGGTCTGTACTGTTGGAGTTTACTGGGTTCTATACCACCAAATTTAACTAAGGTACTAATTTATGTTGGTACCATGTTTACCAGTCTGACTTCCTTACTTGGTTTACCATTCTAATTACCAATTTCGGCTACAATGTCAGAGAGCCAATAATAAGGGGTTAATCAGCTCCCTCATTAATCGGAAACGCGTTAGCGAAGCATTTGGTTCAGTTAAAATTTCAAAAAATTTGGCGTCTTAAACAAGGAAAGTTCATCATGAATCGTTAATGTCAGCCGAATCACTGACAGGATAGAACATTTCACCCAAGTTAGGGACGTAAGTGATATTTCCTCTGGGTATTCTATCATATTGAAACCGGTGTGAGCTCCGAGGGACTTTCCCAATTGGTGACATCTTCAACTCTAACCTGAACCTCCTCTGAATTTAGTCGCCAATTGTCAGAAAAGGAAAGCAAGGGTAGGGTAGGTTTGACATTCCAAAGAATCATGGATTACCGATGAAACGTGGAAACGCAACAAAGAACAGAAATGTTCACGTGAACAAACGACTGGCCGGTGATAAAAGACGAGCGGCGCGTGTCTTTATTAGAAATATAAAGAAAAATGATGTTCATGGACCGAGCTGGAATGATAAAGCGGACATACTAGCTGAGAGACCTCGAAACAGTTGACCAATTTGTTTATCTCGGTTCACTGATAACATCTAATTGAGACTGTGATACAGAAGTGGTACGTAGAGCGCAAATTTCCAAAGCTGCAGTGAAACGTCTAGAGAAACTATGGAGAAACAGAGGGATACA
>DWPQ01001887.1:0-11408 GCA_018251795.1 Perichares adela | reverse complement strand
GCCTAAAGCATTAAGCTCGCCATTTGTACCGTAATATTTTATTGTGGTCAATAAAGTTTAAATAAATAAATAAATAACTCAGTCCCGAAGTTACCAATATTTTCTCTTTATGAAAAGTCGTCTCATAATGTGCACAGTATTCCAATTCTAGTATTATCATTTAAAAAAAGTAGAAGTACCATAAACCGAAAAATACTAAAATTCTGACGCGTTTCGAATGAATTTATGCTGAGATAACTTGAACATGTTTAATTTTTAAAATGAAATATATTAGACCGGATTTAAATTAAGTTATAAATGATCTTTATTATACACCGTAGCTACTTATTCACTTGTTTAGACATTTTATTAGCCTTTTGTTTGTACATACGTTTGTTACCATTTACTCGCGAAGGGGTTTGTTTTTAAGTATCGGCCGCTAAATTTTGAATCGGTTTGTGGTGGTGAAGCGTCATATTGTTTTTGTCCTTGTACTTGCATGTCTAGTAAGGAGAATAAAGTTGCATAAGAAAAATTTACAAACACGTTGTTCTTTCGCCTTTTGAGAAAACCCAACGAAAGTATACTGAGTAGAAATGGTTCAGATGCATTGAATTTTAACGGCACGAAGATAAGTGTGATGTGTATTGAAATTTTTTGAACCGTGTGTATATGATCTTCCAACGAATTCCGCAAAATAACAAAAAACATGCAATTTCATTGCTACAATCACGGTTTTCAACTTTTCATGTATAGTGTAGTGTGGGATGTGTACGTTTTAATTAAATTTTCAGTTTTTGAAATTGTACCTAACTTTGCCTTGTTGAAAAGTGTGGGTACGTGGTACGTAGATGTTTCTATATTTTGATACTGTTACTATCTATCTTATTAGAAGGCAAAGGAAATAAATAGCAGCTATTTGTAAATTCAATTTGGTTTTAATTAAATCGCAAATCGGCAGAATAGGGTTACTCTCCTACTTAGCGATGGAAGCACATTTTGTAAAGTAGAAAAGCGTAAAATACTTTTGACTTTACTTGTTTATCCAATTCGTTTCAAATTTGTATGAAGGTCTTTTAGGAGTGCAGCAGTTTATCAAAGGCTCCTAAGATAAAAGAAACTAGTTTAAAAACTCAATTCCATTTATTCAACTATAACCTATAGCTAATATCTATGATATCCATTAAACCGTTACGTTATTTCGTTTCAGAAGAAGTATTTACATTAACCGACGTCCGAAAAGAGGGAAAGAACAAACACATGTACTTCTCGTAAATTATTTTATTATATAAAGTTCCTCTCATATAAATAGCACATAACCCACACGTCACGCACACACGACTCGCCGAGCGCCGCGCCCTCTCACGACATATAAAAAAATTTAAAAACATTCGGCGGAGAACGCTCACATCTAACAGAATAGGATTCAAGTAGAGGAGCGATATGTATAGTGTGAGATGTACGCGCTTCCCGCCAACGCGCGGCGGTCGGCTTATACAGAGAATACACGGTTCTGTCTAGCGATACAGATACACTATGGACACTCAAAATGGCGCCAACAAATATCATTTCGTGCTGTTTCTAGCTAATATGATCACAGCAACACGGTGTCCGTATCATAAGTACAGAAATACATTAAAGTGTGGAATTAGATCTTAATAGTTTTCATAAATTCGTAGCGATACTGACAGCCCGAGTAAACCGAAAAGAATTAGCTACGAAATAAATTTTAAAATGATGTCGCGTGATTTTGTGTCTAGCAGGAAAATGAAGTAAGTCAATGTGAAGACGGCCACGCCGGGCCCGAATTTGTATGAGACTGTATTAATTACTAAACTATCTCTAATTCACAACAACAGTTCAACCGAATTGATTCAATTTGGTTGTTAATAAAAAAAATAACAAAGAACCGTGTATTCGCGGCATTGGATACGTCGCGCCTAGAACAGTAAGGTGCTCATGCCACCCATCTCCGCTTGTTCCTTGACGAATATTTCGAAGTACTGGTAAATGATGGTAACAGCGAGAAGGATTCCCGTCCCCGAGCCGATGGCCCCGAGGAAGTCGGCCAACACCGACAGGGCTCCGATGCAGAGGCCTCCGAAGGCGGCGGCGGTGGGAATGTAACGGTTCAGTTCGTGGATCATCGAGTTATCCCGATGACCGCGCATCACCATCTGCTGTTCTTTCAGCTGTTTCGCAACCTGGCGGATGATATTGTTATTACACAATTTATTCAATAACGTTAGGTCCCATTGTCCGACAACTTGTGTAGCTCGTAGATAACCGAACGATCAGTGGGTTGGATGGGTGACCCCGCTACAAGCCAAATTTCTTAAATTCATACAAGGTTCTCAGACCACGCTAATGACGTCGGACTTGCTTGTTATTGCCAATTGTTGGTTGTCAAACTATATAGGGAACCTTCGGGTGCCACAATAGCGACACTTGGTGACTGTAACCCTGCTACCAGTACATTCTGGCATTCATTTAATGGTATCTTAGTAAACCTACCATTGCGCTCTGAAAATCAGCCGTAACATTGTTTATGAGTTAATGTTTCAGAGCTAATTACCGATTCCTGCTGACAATGCCCCATTTCCAACCCTGAAGAAACAAACCCATGGGTGACCCCATCACTGTAAGACCAAAAAAAGTATTCCCATGACCTAAACTTATCAATCGATAAAACATAACTTACATCCTTAGCCGATGATCCTGAAACATCGATCCAGGTCTTGGAGAAGAACGCGCACGAGCCCAGCATGAAGAAGATGTATAAGACTGCATGCACTGGATCGTGAGCAATGTGTGCCAGAGACTCTGGCGGACTGAAGTAGTAGCACAGCCCGCCCACCGGGTACGCCCGGGCGGGGCCGCCGCCGCCCACGTCCGCCCACACTCCCAGGAGGTTCACTAGGAAGTTCCCGCTGAACTTAACTGCCAGCATCTGTTTATAATAATAGGTTTAAGGTCAGGTTTTTGTTACTTTTGCGGCACATGTAATTTTGTGAATGAGCTTTTAAGTTTATATAGATAAAAAAAACAAAATCACGTGTTAATGTTTAATCTACAATTACAACTACATATATAAAAACAAACAAACAAACAAGTTTGATTAGGCCCGATCTTGTTCCACAATGGCACGTATTTAAAATTTCATTGAATTATTTCCGTTTAAAAAAATGGATTATCAGCCAAATCGGAAAAGGAGAGCATCGTAAGGAAATTTGATTATCCCAGACAGGGGCGTAAAAGATGACAAACAAACTAAGATGTTTCTAAGACGACGTCACATTCATATCACATCGACACACATTCGGTGTTTAAGCAATATAACTTATGAGCAGGTTACGATGTCACGGTAGCTGGGGTAGATTTGAATATTACTGTTATAGGAGGTACTTCGCTAAGCTGCTACACAAATATATGTATTACGTAAATATCTGCCTTACATAGAAATCGAACCCGGAAGCTTCCGCTCAGTAGCTAACCAACGAAAGCAAACCATTTCAATAGTAATGAGATTCAAACTCAGTCTAAAAAGTCTACACATGCAACCCCCGTGGTTGAGTACTACTTAAGCCCGTCAATAATGAGCAAACTCGCCCTGTTGTTGCGCTGCTTGATAAGTTGAAACAATAAACACAAAAACACAATTTCTAAGTGACTTACCTGAGAAATAACGTAAAGATTGGAGACGAGAGCTGATTGTAGAATGATGGGGATGTTCGAAGTGTAGAACAGCTTAATGGGATACGACGAGTACTGGCCGCGGTAACGGGCCGACTTGATCGGTAGGTCCACTCGGAAGCCCTGACAAATTACAAATACATCATTGGTAACACAATATAACACTTAATTTAACATAACATACAATTAGGATATTAGTCCTAATGTAAGATGCTGTTTTCATCAAGTTATATCAGTTAAAAGAAATGGATCTGCAAGTGTATGACGTTGGCAAGAAGCTTATTGATGTTTGGGTAGGATAGAAAAAAATTAACATAATAACAAATTAATGACTTTATCACTATACATTTTGACATTTTCGCATTTCGTCATGACTTATGAGAAGGGAAATGCTATAAATCTACGCTTTCCTTCTCTTAGCTGTTGTCATGTTAGTGCATTTCAGAACGACGAACACTAGAACTATTTGGAGAAGATTCATCACATCGATTTAGTTTAGAGAAATTAGAAAACTTCAAAATGTATGACTCTGACATAAGGACAAATCGATGACTTATGTCACTAAACATATTGACATTTTCGACATTTGTCATAGCATAAAAAAGTATATAAATGTTGTATACCTGGAAGTATATGACTATCGCAAACACCAGCACAGTGGCGAGCAGGTTCATCAGATTGGGCAGGTTCTGTCGGTAGAATGCCTCGCGCAGCGCGCGCACCTTGTCGGGCCGGGTGGCCAGCAAGTGGAACAGCGCTATCACGGCGCCTTCGAACTCTGTGCCGCGACCTGACACACACAAACACACAACTGTACTGTACTGTACTTTGTGTGTAATAAGTAACTGACATTCATGATATCCGGTCGCTCGTTGATTGCTCAGATATTTATGCACTGGCGTATATTTTAATTTCATTAATGGCGAAAATTTTCGTTGAAACACACGAACACACACAAAAAACAAAAACATCCATCATATCCGATTGCTTGATGATTGCTCAGATATGCAGTGTATTTTTTTTTATTATAGTTTTATTATTAACCTTCGTACATTTTTGTTTTTCGACATGCTTTAAATTTTTCATTATTCTATGGCTTTAAGTAGCGTTAAAAGGAAGGACGACTTTTTGTATTTTCGATTAGCTTGATTACTGTCGCTAGAACCTACAAGTAAATATTGATATTTCCTTCTTTTAGCTGTTGTCATGTTTTTGTATAGGGAAGTATAAAGTTTTCCTAGACATTACTATGCACAGTAGTTACGTCATAAACTATGTGTTAATTAAAATTAATTATGTGTTTTCGTTTTGTTCTGGTAAATTAATTGTGGTAAATATATTTACTTTTAAAAATTACATCTTTATATAAATACATGAAGCGAGAACTTTCAATCCCTTTTTACGAAAATTGCGCGGACGGAGAAATATGAAATTTCGCACACTTAAAATTTATATGTAGGAGAAGTGCAGAACTGTAATATTTTTCAATAATAATGCTTATAAAGTACATTATATCAATAAATAAAATATTACACGCACAAAGACACCCTCACACGCATGCTCGACATACGTATCTACACTGTTTTGACGTTTATTAAGCAAATGGCGGGTGTCAAAAAGTTTCGTGCATATTTTCAGTGATTTTATTGTGTAGAAGTGTATGAGCTACATAATAATACGCAGATATTGAAACCTTTTTTTAATAATTTATGGTTGAATTTCAACCACCACACTAGTTTAAATAAATACATACCAGTGTTGACGGTAGCAGGAGAGAACGCCTTCCAGACGATAGTTTCGCAAATATTCGTGGCGATGAACAAGGAAATACCAGAGCCGAGACCATATCCTAAAACAAAACAATAGTATACACATTGTTACAACTTCTCAGTTTTATAATGTATCACAAATACAAATTAATAAATTACCACGATAAATGTGCTTTACCATCTGAGACTTAACAATCACTGTGTGGATAAAGCATTAATTTATATGTATCTAAAAAGATATTCAATACCATAAACATAACAAACATATAAAGATTACATGATTCATAGAGTAATTGTTTTTGTTATACACTAAGGTTTTATTCCTGTTGGAAAGAACAGTGTGAATAATAAGATATAGCTATAAGTTTTATCTCTAATTGTGAGTAGGAAAATATTTTTACTTAAATTATACTTCCTGGCAGTTTCTTGGCGCTCTTTCATCTAGATTCTAGGGCCTACTCATCGTAGGTGTTTGCAAAAGCGATGACGTGACAATAATTGACTTTCGAAAAGTGTTTGTAAAAACCAACTTGAAGTATGTATTACTATGTATGTATAAATTTTTAATTATTTTGTCTGGTTTTTATGCTATTGCATGGCTTTCATCGCGGGCTTTAAACGCGGCGACCGAATCAAGAAATTCCGTAACGAAAAAAACCTAACACGTTGACCTTTGTTTCCTCTTTTAAGAGGTGACATAAACACAAATAAATAAACTTGGAATAAAATTTCATCACTTATTTCATTATAACCTACCGTTGGGGACAGTCATAACCGTATTATTTTAATACAGCAGGTCCACTCCCGATAACGTTTTTGTTTCCGATTCGATCTTGATCTTGATTCGAACTCGATTTACATTTCGTACATTCGACCCAACCGAATCGATTCGAGATCGAACGTTATTAGCGCCGTTATAATGTATCCGGTTTATGACGTCACAGTGTGAGAAAAGTATAGATTCATAAATTATAGAAGAAAGACCTTATTATTATTTCATTCCCATTTAAGCCGTGGTAAATTTTAATTCCAATTTGAACCACAGTTCGATCCTGCGCTGGTGTAGTTTATCAAGTGCAAAGAATCAAGACCGAATCGAAACAAACTCGATAGCGTCGGGAGTACGCCTGTACCCACCTTTCTGCAAGAGCTCGTCGAGTAGCAGCACGATGAGTCCGGCTACGAACAGCTGGATGATGATAAGCAGACAGACGCCGGCACCGATCTCGCTCGGCTCGCCGTACATACCGGTCATCACGTACACTATCGCCTGACCCACTGTTATCACCATACCGAATACTGAAACAAAATAGTTATGTTAACACTATGGCTAACCCAAGCTTTCATCCCTTGGACAGTCAAGGTTATAAAGTGTAATTCTGTCAGCTTTGATGGTTGGTTACACGCATCAAGTACCGTATGCTTTATATTTTAAGAGAAGATCAAATAAAAGATCTGTATTAACATTGCATTTAAAATGTAAAATTGTGACTCTATTGAATTTAAATAAAAAAATTTTTTTTTATACAAGTTAGACACACGCTTCCGAAAACGAAGACGGACTCTACAGATATGATAATACCATTTATGATGAGTGAGAAAAAAAATCGATTTGGATGAAAAAAAAAAACAATTTTCTTTCAAGACTTTATCTAGTCTATTTCAATGTCTTCTCTTCTGTTTATGGAAGGAATTTTACTGAGATACCCAACCTTTGATCCCGTGTAGAAGGTTATTAGTTATGGGGGATTTTTACCCACTAAAATCCTATTGGAATCCAAACGGCGGCAATGGGGAAGCCCCGGCATTTCGAGTGAAAGACAACTGTAACACCTAGGAATGTTATCTTAAGAGAAACACTTTAAGAAGTATTAACTATATTTAGAAGTTGGCAAAACGCCTAGTCCAAAATTGTTTAGGAGAAATTGGCAGAATGCCTTGTTAATAATTTAATAATATTTGCATATTTCTGTTACAACAGATCTGGATATAATCTGGATACATCCAGAAAAAGTTAATTTTGGAAAATAGCTTTTATCTCTTACAATGATATTCTAAAAAAATAGCATTATTAGTAATTTAAGTCACAATTTCAATATTCAGAATTTACTTAAAAATACGTTTACGAATTTACTTAAATTTACGTGTTAATTTCAAGGCCAAGCATTTCAGGTACCAAAGACAGTAATACACTTTAAATAACCATTCATTACAATAACCTTGACCAGACTGTGATTAAAATGTTAATGCAAAGAAGGATACTTCATTAAGTATTTGTATTGTATTATTAACCAGAATTTAATAGCTGTGATATCCTAGTAAAGGGTTGGCTAACCAATGGCATGTCACGGATCACAAAGTTATGATGAACTAAGAGAAAAAAGTGAAGTATTTTTGAAGAGCAAACGCGGGCAAAAGGGTGGTTCTACGTACGGCCGACTTTTTAGTTCCGTGTCTACCGTATAGCGTATGTATGGGCGAATTCTGAGTTGATTGATACTATTTATCATTTTATTTTTATAAAAATATTTGTCTAATAATCACAAACAACTATTTTAATTATTTTTTTTTAAATGACATGTCAATGCAAAGGTTGACCATCCCTGTCCTATTAGTCTGAGTGTCAGGTCATTGGAACTCGATATTTTCGCAATATAAATTAGTTAAACATTGTAAGGACAACTACATACTTGACACCTTGCCTTAATGTTTTTCAAGTAAAGTGAAATATGTATTGTATTGTTGAAACATGAATATGTTATAAGTTTACTACATGCTTACTTGTTTATAATAATTTGAACCAAGTTTAACATAATATTAAAAATAATTAGCTACTTATTGAAAGTAATAAACACATCAATAACCATAGATTATTACAATTAGATAATTCTTTATCTTCAATTAATCTCACTAATGTAATAATACTTTCATAACAATTTCACAATAACCATTTTGTAATGATTACTTATATCAATTACAAAATAGATATTCCATTGTTTACACACTGAAAACCACAAAATTTCTGATACATTTATTTAACTCATTAGTCTCATTACCATAAATTCAGATATGGATAGATGGTTAATTAAACTGAGTAAGAGGCAAATAATATCAAAATTTCATTTGTGCTTCCAAAAGATCTCCTGTCAAACTTAAAAGTAACACAACTGCATAAAACTAATTAACATTCATTACACTTAAGAAACTTTACTGCACACCCCTAGCGGTGGATGGTACAATTTGGACTTATTAGTACTGTTACCTTCTATAGTATTGACATACAAGAGGTTGACAGGCTGATAATAAATCAAGCACTAAGTCCACCTCTGTATAATTTAAGTAAGGTGCAATAAAGTATAAATATATTCTAGCAATAAATAATATATTATACTAAGGATACCATACTTACATTTCTGTGCTCCGTTAAACAATGCTCTATCTTTTGCTGTATCGCCAACTTCAATGATCTTTGCACCAGCTAGCAACTGCATAATTAGACCTGATGTGACAATGGGTGAAATGCCGAGCTCCATAAGGGTACCTCTGTTTGAGGCCAGAATCACACGGATCCAGTAGAATGGATCTGCACTGTCCGATGACATTATACCGAATAATGGGATCTGAAATTAATGAACTTATTACAACTCAAATAACATTTAATCATTTTGGTACTTTGTCAATACACTTATGCCTGTCATATTTTGCTTCTACTATTTATATATTGAGTCCCATTGAAGTATTGAATATCAATTCCAATTTTACTTTTTAAAAAAATACATACATTCATTTTGAATTCTGATTAAATTCTCATTGATATGTTTTGTTGCTACGAGCAAATTGTGAACATTATTATAAATTCAAAAGTAATCTATTATATGACTTATTCTTTCTTCTATTATAGACTTCCACACTAGTAATACCCTACAATATGTTTATAGTATTGCTGTATTTTTGTGTCCCTATGTTTAAAATTCACCATTACCCTTTCCATTGTTTAGTAGGTGAACCAGTTCTTAGCCAACATTGTACAAACATGCTTTTACTCTTGAAGTACTTTTACTTTTACAATTGCCAGTGGAGCAATTATGTTAAGTTTGCAGATGATCTATATTAAATTATTATTTAATCTAACATAGAATCAGTTAAACAATAAGTCTAATGTAATTACAGTTACAATGGGAAACAGTAAATATTTTTTTATGAGTCTCTTTTCAAAATGTCTTTTCATAACTTTCATGTTAAAAGAAAGTGTTCTTTACTGAATGCAATTAATGTATAGATTTAATGTATATGTTGCAATTACATCTATAAACATATGGATCTATATAGTATACAGATTGTGCTTTAAAAGCATGCTTACCTGGCAGCATACTAAGAAAATAAATAATGTTATTGCTGTCCATAATACTTTCTCCCTGAATTGGATCTGAAATATAAAAGTTTCATTCATAAACATTTCAAAAAGTGCCAACAAGCCATCATTTACAGTTACTCAGTCCATTTCGACATAGAGGTTATTTCACTTTCACTTAGTTTAAAATTAATAAGGAAATGTAATTAATATATAGTTATAGTTATAATTTAACTTAAAAACGTTATCTTTACACCTAAAGCAATAAAATTCAAGAAAATTAAAAAAATCTTCAAACTCACCTTTCGCTCTGGTTTCGCTATTTCTGGCAGTATACTGCAAAAAGGCTTTATAACTTCGAGGAATTTTACTGCAAAGATAAAGTTTAAAATTATTTCATACGTTTTAACACAATATTATCAAATCTCTATGTTGTATTCCCGAAAATCGGGTAATACGTGTCGAATAATTAACACCATTTATTTAAAAAAATAAGCACAATACTCACTTCCCATTTTGATTTACTGTGATTTAACTATCCTAACTATACAATTAACCGATCAATCTCAAGGAAACCATTCAACTTTTGTTCAATATTATGAGTCCAACTAGACTTTTACGAAAATGACCTGCGCAACGCCGCCAGCGAGCAGTCCACAAATGACACGTCCACAACGTCACGTCACGTGACCTGTGATGTTGGCGTGGAGAATGTTGCCAACGCTGAACTGTTTTTACAAAAGTTTAACTTTCTCTTAAACTTGTAGCAAAGCCCTTTTCTTCTTTGTGTATGGTAAAATAAATCTAGAAATTTATTTCACACCTTTACTATGTAATAGTATATTTATTACTTAAAGCACAATATTTTTTCACTACAATATTTATTTTCAATTTGATGACCTATACAATATTTCCTTTGTCGCTTTGCTCTACATAAGAAGTTACAATACACAGATTAAACAGTACTCAAAGAAAGGTTGTAAATTATGATAAAATTAAAATAAAATAATTAAATTAATAATTCAATTGAAATAATTGGACGCAGATTTCTGTTACATATATCATGCAAGCTATTTTTATGACTTATTTTATTTTGTTTCAGTACAAAATGAATTATTATTATTAGTTGAATTATCGCTACCATTTTTTGTATGTGCTCAAAGTGCATAAATAATAGTATAAAACAAGTAAATGAAAAATCATAATGAGTTGCATTGCCGTAGAGTTTTTCAACTTTAGCTGAGAGCCAGTATTATGAGTCCATAAAAGAATGAGATAGCAAATGAGGCGCTCCATCGGTCTCTCTTTATTCGCGCGTATTAGACGAAGACGAAGTCGTATATATCTTCCCTCTCTTTTTATTCGTTGGGCACTCAGTCGCTCTTACAGTCTATGGCTCCCCTCATCATCATCAATCCCAACACATAATTGTCCCGCAGCTGGGCTAGCGTCTCCTTTCATACTGAGAAGGTTTAAGGCCATGGTCCACCACCAACCGACCAAGTGCTGGTTGCCAGACTCACACACCTTCGAGAAAATTATGGAGAACACTCAGATGTGCAGGTTTCCTCACGATGTTTTCTTTCACTAAAGCAAGTGATCATTAATTTATAATA
>DWPQ01001886.1:0-11408 GCA_018251795.1 Perichares adela | reverse complement strand
ACTGGTCAAGCCAAAGCTGTTGTAAACCAAAATGGCCGTCATTTATTAAAAAATGAAAAATATTGTAATGTGATTCAACTGAGAATTTCATTGGTTAATATTGTTATAGTATGCAAGAAATCTGATATCTCTCAGAAGTTATAATACACTCTGATTATAATGGCATGGTCTATGCCACCTACGGGTCAATGGGCCCCTGGGATAACGCCTGATATGAGTATGGGAAGCTATACAGCCGAACAGTGGGCTACAATGCAGCAACAGAATTGGCAACAATGGGCTCAGTGGCAACAGCAATATGCATCTTGGCAATCACAGTACGGGAGTAAGGTTAGTTCAAATATTCTACTTTACACAGTATTCTACTCTACGTACTACCACAGGATATTTATCAGACTTTCTGGCTCATGCATATTCGTCACCTAGTTTAGTGTACACAATAGAGTTTGTTTTCGAATATCCTCAAAATTACTCATTGCTAAATAGTTTTTGCTTGGGTTGCAGTTTTAATTTTTAATGTTTAATTATAAACAAGGAGGCTTTTATTTTATTTTCCGTAAAATTGTTATTTGTATGTTTTTAGTATGCAGAACAAATGCAAACAATTGGAATGATGCCCCCGTTACCTCCGGTGAACACTGCGCCCCCGCCGGCGCCGCCGCCGCCTGACAAACCGCCACCTCCACCCCCACCTCATGAAAATAATCAACCACTATATGGGAATACAAACCTACAGCCTGTACCAGTTTTGGCTCCTGTACTAAATAGTACTCTCCCCAATAACAGTACTGATACAACAGGTAACACTCTAAACAGAATGCAGGCAACAGATGCTTGCCCAGAATCGTCTGTTAATTCTGAGGCTCTTAGAACACTTGCAGAGGAGCAGAAGGCATTTGATATACAATTTAAACAATGGGAAGAAGAGTTTGAGAAATGGAAGAAAGCTAATATAAACCATCCTGACAAAAAAGCATACCAGGAGTATGAGCAAACATTTGAGGCATGCAAGGCACAATTGCTTGAGCGAAGGCTGCAAATGAAACAAAAAAAAGCTAGATTAATGAACAATACACCTCAGGCCATCCCCACTACACACCAAAACTCTATTAGTAGTGCATCCAGAATTAATGTACCTTCGGATGTGCCACCCCCTGTTCACAATACTAGTTCTAGTGGTTACATCAACAAGGAACAACCTATTTATCCTCAGAATTATAACAAAAAGTTTCCACAAAATTCTCAGATCAACAGTATCTCTCAAAACTATTATAGGGATAACAGTAATAAACATTTTGAACCACAAGACAGACAAGAATCTTATTCTAAAAGCAATAATAGTAATATAAATTCTTCTAATCTAATTCCCACGGAGCCTTTCCTGCCTCCGAGTGAACCACCCAAAGGTATTCCTGGATTAGACTTGGTCCCAGAGACAGATAAGTTTGTACAGCAACAGCAAGAAGTCATAGATATTACTGATGAGCCAATGGAGAAATTTAGAAGTGATAAGCAAGGGCCTGATTATTCTAAGATTTCAAGAGGCATAAATAATATCCTCGGCGATGAAACCATAATGAATATACTCTCTATGGTCCGAGGGCAAGGTCCTCCACAGAATAACCCTGTAAATAATAATCAAGGTACATATGGCTCTATAGATATGGGCAATAATCGTCAGAATAATTATATGGGTAGAAATGAGTCTTACAATGATAATTATGGAATGAGTCCAAATTTGCCTCAATTGAAGCAACCTAATGATTATCCCATGCATCAGGAAAACAACCAAGCTTCCAAGTACTCAACGCCTCCGCCGAGACTTTACCAAAACAGGCCCGATGGTGTGCCACAGAATCAGTACAATGAAAGAAACCAACCATTTAAAGGCCAAGGCTTGCTGCCTCTGCCGGGAATTCCGCAAAATGTGAGAACCGCTGTTCCGATGCGCTCCTTATTAGATCCTATCCAGCCACAAAACTATTTTGCTAGTGGAGGATTTGACACGAGAGATATGCAAGATGAGTTACCTCTTCAAGCAAATTTGGGTATAAGACCAAATGCACAAGGCCGACCGCCCCCACCAGCGAGAGCTAAATGGGTTGAGGATCCGCTGTTTTCACCTTCTATTATTGTTGAATATGAACATAAACCACTGAGATTGAAAGGTAATCAGATCATTACGTAATCATTTTGTGATTTTATTAAAAGATGGTTTTTTCCTGATGATTAAGGGATAATTTTACTTATTATTCCTAGAATATGATCTATTTAACTACAATTTATTCATGTTACAATTTCATCACACACTTTTATATATCACCTAATTGTAGGTTGAAATATATTTTAGCTCATCAACTTTTTAACTAAAAAGGGATGTAACAACCCTATATTTTTTAGGTAAAATATACTAAATCAAATATATAACATAAATTCACATAAATACTAAAACCTAATTTTAGTTAAAGCTGTTGTTATTTTGTACATATATTTAATTCACCTGTTATAGTCAGTCAATACATGATTTTTTTATGCAGATACATCTATATTTATGAATTCCTATGAGATTGTAGTGGCAAACTGAGATGTATATTTCAATGTATGATGTATGTTTTATTCTGTGGTATGGCTAATATCATTAAAATAATGATTTCATGTCATAAGTGAAGGGAGTAGATACATTTACTTATTTGCTTACATTTCATGGGCAGATCTTGTTTTACAGCCACATCTCATAATTGTTGTAATTATTTTTTTATTAAAGTTAAAGAGTACTACAATACCCGTTTGTTTGTTGTTGCTACGAGAGGTTTATAAAAAAGCGGCGCGGAGCGCTTACCGTCAGGTGGCCCGTCTGCTTCATTGGTAGCCATTGGCATTAAAAAATATTGTTTACATTTAACAACCAAATCTACACATTATAGATATATAATATAAAGTAAATTGTACCTTTGATTTTAGCTCGCGACTTTATCGAACCGGTACACACATTCGACTACAATCACAAATCAAAAGACAGCGACGTCAAGAAGAAAGACTTCGAGAAAGAAGCCGAAGAGCTTTTCACGAGACATCCTAGAACAACTGAGAGGGAAGATCGCTATCCCTCCGACAGGCAGAGAGATTTATACTACAGGAACAACGACAGAACCTTAAATAGGGAAGCGAAAGATTTCCGGGACGATCCACATTCGAGGGGTCCTAAAGACGAATTTGACGAGAGACGGAGGCTCGACGACGACAGACGACGGTGTGACGATAATATTAATAATCGCAGATTCGACGATAGGAGGCGAGACGATCGCGATAAGTATTATAGACGCGAGGACATGCACAGAGAGCGCGACAGAGACGAAACGTTCAGAGAGCGAGAGAAGGACTTGGAACGTATTAGAGCGAGAGAGAGAGACCGAGACATGGAACGGAACAGGGAGAGGGCCTCGGATCACAACAGGGAAAGAGATTCGTACAGAGATCGGAATAGGGAGTTTACAAAATCGAGAAGTAATGAAAAGGATAATCGCAAAAGAGGTCTCAGCAAAGACGGCGAACAGACCAATGCAGGTAACAAAAAAATGAAAGAAGCGGCGGCGATGAACAATCCACATCGAAAACCTAAACACGTAGTTATGATAGACGACATACTGGAGCTACCGGGACGACAAATGAGACCAGAGAAGCTTGTCATCATTCTACGAGGTGGGTATCATGTGTTGCTTCATTTGCGTATCTCATCGACAGACAGATAACCAGAAATTCAATGATATTTATTTAAGTGTCTCTATCGGTAACGCATCTCGTAAAGCTTTGAATTAATATGTGAGCCATAGGGCACTTGTAGACATTTTTTACACCGGACAACGAACCGTTTTTTTTACCGGATTCGCGGTGGTGTATGGCTTATAATGAATCTGTGTACATGCACCGGACGTCGGTCCGGCGGACAATTTACTTACTCTCAAATTTACTAAAAGTTGAAAAGTTTCTTTCTCCATTCGAAAACAATTGAAAAATTCGTTTTCATCTTCCAACTTCGTATAAAGAGTATGAAATGGACCATATTCTTCCTTTTCCAACAATATAGGATGCACCCACCATGACCTTTTACCTTTTTCTGTTTCTTCTTATACAAATAGTAGGCCAATATGAGTATTTCTTTCCAGTTAAAAACTAACGCAAATAGACTGCCGCTATATAGCTGTTCAAGCTAATATCCGTCCGGTAAAAAAAATGTGTACAAGGATATCCGTTTATTTACGGTCCGTAATCCGGTGAAAAAAACGGACGTCTACAAGCGCGTCATACATAAGCTTGTGTAATATTATTGGAAACCAATGTGTTTCTTCTGAGGAATCGTATCACTGGATACCCTCAGGGGGATCTGATCGTAACTGTCAGTGGAACGGTACAAACACTAGCTTGATCTGGTGCATTGGATGTAAAACACCTGCGTACATAGTATGACGCAGTACAATATCCAATACAAATAGCGATCCGTTAAATTTTAATGTGTGTAAATAATAGTGCGCAATTTGGAGGTGATATTTTTATTTTTGTATTATTATTATTTTTTCATATTTGCGCATAAAAAATTAAGATAATTAGCTCCCGTTCATATATACCTTTACTAAATGCAATTTGTGTGTATACACGGTACATATACCGAAACATATTCCGGGTAATCTCCGGAATGGTTGAACTCCTAACTCCTGAGTTACTCCTTATTATGTAAGCTTCCAGTAAAAGTCAAAAGCGATCCGGCTGTTCCAGAGATTAAGTTAAGGAGTTAACGAGTTTGCGACGCATTGAAGGCCGCGGGCACAGCTAGTAATGTAAATGATTACATGTTTCAGGGCCTCCCGGAAGTGGCAAGTCATATTTGGCCAAATTGATACGGGACAGGGAGGCGGAGCAGGGCGGCACGGTGCGCGTCATGTCCATAGACGACTACTTCATGCAGGAAGGGGAAATTGAAGAAAAGGATCCTGTCACTGGCAAAATTGTATGTATTGTAGTGATCGGAACGGCAAGTAAAGTATCATCAGTATTGAAGAGTTAGCGACTGCCGCTCCATATCCACTTTGTGCGTTATGGTCCATCATTTTTTATCCGATGAATAAAAAATGGGCCCTTACTTTTTTTCAACAGTTTTGTGCTTAAATAATTCTGTGAATACTTGAATAATAAAAAACATTGTGCATTCAAATCGTGGTTAGGAAGAATTTTGTCAAGCAGTCAACTCGCTCGCGGGCCCCATATCGAATATCGGTGTTGACGGCGACTCGTTGCATTCGCAGGTGAAAAAACCATCTCTTAAATACGAGTACGACGAGAAGGCCGAAGAAAACTACCTGGCGTCGTTGAAGAGGGCGTTCAAGAGGAGCCTCACGGATGGCTACTTCACGTTCCTGATATACGACGCGGTCAACGATCAGCTGCGTGCGTACGCCGACATCTGGAACTTCTCGCGCCAGAGCGGCTTCCAAGTATGCGGCTCGTTCCGCGCGCGGCCCCTCCCCACGTCCCCCCGACGCTAACCGCCCGACGATGTTTCAGGTGTACATCTGCACCATGGACCTGGACCCCCAGGCCTGCTACAAGAGGAACATCCACAACAGGAAGCTGGAGGATATCGAAGTGATATGTGGTAGATTTTTCCCCACCCCGGACCACCACATTCAGTTGGATCCGACCACTCTGCTTCAGAGCGCTTCGATCCCGGACGTCCAGATGGAGGACGCCGACGACGACGTCACCATGGAGGACGCTCGGGACTCTGAGGTGAGGCCTCCCTCGACTTCTAGCGATGCTCGGCAGCTGGAGGTCTAGTTCGTTACCGAGAAATGATCGATGTCACTGTCGACTCCCTCCGACGCGAGTGCATTGTCAGTGTCGAAACGCTATTTTAATTTAATTTGTCGTTTTTGTTTTGATGTTTGTGTTATGTCAGGGTAGGGCTAATACGTTTTCTTCCAGCCTTGTATCTATAATCGCGAAGTACTTCCACTCCAGGTCAACAGTAGTTTTACGTCGAAATGGGAGAAAATGGAAGACGCAGAGCAACTAGGTAGGTTATCGAAAATAATGGCAATTGTAACATAGTATGCACAAAGCACGCAATTACTAAAATATGTTAGTACTGGTTCAGACTGAGGCACCGACCGTTCACGGGACCGTCGGCTTTTGAACCAGTTAATATTGCAACTACTGCTTGAATTAATTTGTTTGAAGAAGCTTGCAGACCAGTTGCAGCCCTCCGGGTGAAGTGGTCACTGCAAATAAATACACTCGTGTAACGAGTCCCAGATGCGCGCGCAGTACTATTTGCAGTTCGTTACAGATGTGTCGCTACTCCTGACGTCTCCCGTTATTATTATGCTAATGGTACAGGTGTACCAGTTGTAGTGTACTGCCTCAAGCGTCCCGCCTCCTGACCGCTCGGGATCAAATTGCACCCACCCTTCAACTTTTAAGTTACTCGCTTATATAAAAAAATATTTACCTCGATAGTAGAAACAACACGGCGAGGAAGCCTGCATACCTGAGATTGTTATAACACTATCGATGTGCGAGAAGGTCCCGATCATCGTGTCGTGGAGAGGGCGGTAGGGTGGAGCGCGGAGCCCAGCGGGTCGACGACGAATATCTGATCTGCGAATGTGAAATGTGTTGTTGCAGCCCGCCTCGACGGCACCAGCAGACCCCTTCGACCGTCGCAGCTCTCAATGGAAGACTACCTACAGCTAGACGACTGGACACCCAACGCCCCCGCGCCGGGGAAGAAAACTGTGAGTATATTATATATACATCCTACTTGTTCAACCGTAAGCTATCGTCGTACATATTATTATATGCATTTAAAGTAATATTTGATACGCGAGTGACGGACACGACTTTTGTCGTCCGCGGTGTATCTCGTAGCGACCTTTTGTACACTTAAACGCACCTCAAAAGCTGGTGACTCAAGTAGTAAGCTCACTCGGATCACTGTACACGTATCGAGTTTGCTCTCCAGTAGACTGTCCCGTGGGGGCGTGGTTCCTTCGGATGAATTTATGCCGATTTTATGACTCGATATACGATTTTGTTTCCCTTGGAAATACGCATCGGATTTATGGAATTATCTTTTTTATTCGCGTTAGCCCTTTGGCTCGTGGAAAAATATATACGACGTACATTTTAATATAAAATGTTTTTGTCATTTAACAATACGAGGATATGACATAGCCCGTTTGACTCATTTATGAGTACAAATGTTATATAAAAATATTTTTCATCTGGTTTGCCGCTTGCACGGCGAGGTGACTGTATCCGATACAGTTTGGCTGACTATTTGTTAGTAATCGACGCGCGGGGAACTATTTTGTTCTAAACATATCTACGTTGAAAAGATATTATCGATTCTCCTGGACACTCATTTCGGTAATTGTTCCTCTATATTTACACGATATATTATTACATAACGGAAGCGAGGTCACACCGATACTCGTCGGTCAGGAACTACGAAGGCGTGTCGATATCGACTCAATACAGTATTGGACGCACCGATCTTTTGATTCGTATTTTAAACTATTTACTACTTACTACTACTCGGTTGTCCCTTTACCTGTCGATGCAAGACGTTACCGCTTGTCGTCGAACGGGAATCCGATCACTTCGATGAAGCTTTATTTGCATTTTAAACCTAATTATGCGTTAATATTTGAAATGGAAGGTGAGTCGACGTTCGGTTGCCATGCGCTTGTATGTGGCGGGGTTTCATCATGTCGTAATTAACAACAGGTACGCTGGGCGGACATCGAAGAGAGAAGACAACAAGAGAAGATGCGCGCCATCGGCTTTGTGGTCGGCCAGACCGACTGGAACAGAATGACGGACCCCACGATGGGCTCCAGTGCGCTAACGCAAACTAAATATATCGAGCGAGTGAGACGCTCCTAGCTCACCCGGCTCACCCGGCACACCCGGCTCCCCCGGCTCACCTAGCTACACGAGGCACGTGTTGGCACCGGGCGGTAACGTCCAACAGCGCCATCTAGTGGTTAATACATGCTACACGCGCATTTGACGTTGATACAGCGCAGGAAATACTAAATATGTGTTCTGATTGTTACAATTACATGAAATAGTGTCTCGAAAAATTAAATAGTTGTTGTACAGTATCATATTAAAGTAACATAATTATGTTTTTGACCAACCGCGTCAGTGTCGCACGGTGCTAATACGTACCGCCTCTATATGCACAAGTGTAATCATTTAGTATTACTAACATGTATCGTAACGTTCAGTATAAAGAGCAAGCGGAGTCGATAACAGTGTGGAAACACTTAACATTAAAGATGTCGTGCAGTTGTTTTGTACCGTTTGGTGGTCGGAGGGTCATGTATCTCGTGACAAACGTCACAACCGATAACCGTGCTAGTGCTGGGCTCCGTCCGTCCGTTGCGGGTCTCCTGTCATGTGAACAGCGTTAAAGCTATAGTCATTTATAAATAAAGGATTTTGTAAACGACACTTTGTAATCTGACAGATTTAGAATGGAATACGCGTCGTTAATTGATGACGTTGTATAGTGCAGGTCTCTTGCTACAAATATATATCGGCTTGTCTCGTAGAGCCATACTCGTCCTGTGACAATATGGGACGGGACGGCCGGTGGCGGCAGGGGTAGCTCGGAGATGGGGGGTGATGTAAGTTATTAAATGTATTGAAAGTATCTAAGTGTATTTGTACAGTGCACCGGTAATAACTCGAAATTATTAATATTGTGAGATAGAGGTAAAATTTAATAATAGTAATTCTCCACGGATTTCAATGGTCTCAGGACGTAACGTTTGAATTTTCATATTTTTTTACGAGCAAGTTTTGTGACGATCATACAAATTCCAATGAATCCCCTTGAATTTCAGCAATAACATTTTTTTACGTAATTTAAAATAGGTTATAAGGTATTGTGAGGGAGGAATAAAGCCTAAAGCCCATAGGTACTAGTAGGTACTTGTAGTATAGCTTAGAACAAGCATACAAACCATCACCACATTACTACTGACCGATACCGATATGTATCGTCCCCATACTCAACAATTACGGACTACATTACTTGTTACTGTAATATATAATATTGGTCTTTACCCCTATACCCAAAGTAAGTGGCCGTTTTCATCTCGCTGGAAAATTCAATATAATAAAACACTTTTGGTGATAACACTGTTGTTTATTTGTATCCCCTGCCTTAAGATATTGTTTAATTGCAGAGAGTACTATTTTTCGTCCATCGCACTTACAAACCCGTCCAAGTTGGAGATTCCAATTTTATCGGTGTACCTGTGGCTCTCCTTCGGGGTGTGTTCCGCTGTTGCGATTCTAGTTAAAAAGATGTCGCTGTCGGTCGTAGCGTTGGGGGCGGGATGTCCGTCGGCGATATTTTTTAATTTCACGCCGTGTTGGACTTCGACGGGAGCGGCCGGGTCGCGGAGGAGGCCGGCCTTATTCAACTTACGTTTATTGGATGTTTTCGGTAACGCTTGTTCGTCCTCTCGGCCGGCGCTCACTACCATCACCTGTGGGGTGCTCATTGCCGTCATGTGTTCCTTCAGGCATTGTTGAAGTATGTGGAGAAAGAATAGAAAAGCTAACAGGGTCAGAGCGGACATGGCTGCGCTGCTCTTGTGTCCGCCGCCGCCGTAGTGGCTGAAAAAATAAGATGCCTCGGAGTGAGCCAGATCGCTACAGTAGTACGTCGAGAACCTCCAGAAATAGGCCACGTCATGGTAAGTGAAGGTAACGTAAGGAAACCGGTTGGGAGTACCTGGAAGGTACAAGGGCCAGCAGCCTCCGCCAGGAGCCACTTCCTCCGTTGTTCAGCAGAGACCACCACTCGGTTCATATTGGATGCAGTCAGAGTATGGAACTCGGAAACTACACATTGGAGGCAGAATACTACCCCTCCTTAAATCCGCCATTATTTATAATGACATTATAGATGTACTGGTGAACCGCCCTCGCTTCGCTTCGGGACCCGTAGGTATTGACCGCGTAGATCCCGCTTCCGTAGGAATCGCAGGATAAAAAGTAGCTACAGTACAGTACAGTAGTAACATACATACATCCTCACAAATTTTCGCATTTATAATATTAGTAGGACTTTTTATGTAAATCCCGATCCCGCGGGAATACCGGGATAAAAAGCAGAACTTTCGCATTTATTATATTATGTGCCCGCGGCTTCGACCGCATCGAAAACTGTCACAAAGTTTTTCCCACGTAAATCCCGATCCCGCGGGAATTCCGGGATAAGAAGTGGCCCATATGTTATTCTCGTATATAAACTATATAACTGCAAAGTTTCATCCAAATCCATCAAGTAGTTTTTACGTGAAAGAGTAACAATCATACACACATACATCCTCACAAACTTTCGCATTTATAATATTAGTAGGATTTAAATTTATTTTCGTTATATTAGTGGAGTGCCGTAACGCGTAAAAAATTGCGAACCCTCGGAATCCAGGACCAGTCAATGAAATGTATTGTTAGAAGTATATAAAAAAAAGTTTAAAAAACATATTTCAGCCGCACTTGATTTTTGTTAATTCAAAGTTATATAACCATGGCTAAAATCTAAACAGGCTGCACTAGCTTCTCCTAAAACGTTATTGCATCGAACTACCAAACACTCTTTAAATAACTATTAAATATTGACCATCTATTTTGAAAGTTTGAAATACGTCTTTTCATGAGGTAAATGTTTAATAATTAACTTTTGTTGCACTAAATGCAAAATAATGAATATGCACTAAAATAACTACATAATGAGCCACCGTGTCAATGTAACGTGCGTGTTAGGGACCGCTTCAACTGCTGCTGTTGTCCCTCCCTGTATTTCCCCCGACCTTTTACCTTTACACTTGCGGTCGCTTCCTTAAAGGCCGTGGCCCTTGCCACGGACAAGTTTGTAATAGTTTTCCTTTACAAAATATTACTTTAAATTAACAAAAATCAAAGAAAACTCTGAATAATTAAAATGAAAAAAAAAATCAAGAGTGCTTGGGGAACAAGTACCCTTGTATAATTTATTTACTACCATTTTTTTCGCGATAGATAGGAGTTAAAACTCAAAACATGCGGGAGAAATTATCGTTAAAGCACCTAGCTATTTAGCAAATTTTTGCATAACTAGAAAAAAAAAGATTTTAATTAAATTTTGATATTTTCAAATTCAAAATAAATAAACTTTTCAATTGTGCTTGCTATCGTTTCCACAAATATAGGATGTTATGTTGCACTTGAATATTAGAGTGGTGGGTGCCGGCCGCAGTTGACATTGGTGGTAAAAAAGGACCAGAGACCCTAAACAAAAATCTTAGCGGTTACCGTACACGCTACACGAACCCATAAAATGTATGATA
>DWPQ01001885.1:0-11412 GCA_018251795.1 Perichares adela | reverse complement strand
TGTCGATGTAAACAAACAAAGAAAACACCCGCGCGCGGTTGACTCACGTCTAAGCGTTGTCAAGTTTGTAAACATAAAAGTGCGGTATTCTGTGCCGATATTCACCGTGTAATCGTGTGTTGGCGTAAACGTTACTACACACCGTGTTTCGAAATAAAAGTGACCGTTTATACAAATGTAGTGAAATTGTTATTGCATTAATTTATACGTCTAAACATTATCGCTCGGCTTTCAATCTTATTGGAAAGCCATGTGTAAATTATGACATTACAAAGGTATGCAAGTTTGTCGAATTTATCACGTAATGAAAATTACATAAAATGCTTGATTGTTACGCTGATATAGAATTATACGATTTTGTATCCTTGTAGAAGATTCATACAAGACCAGGGCTACAGTTGTTTGTATTCGTATTAATGTGCAAATAGTTTCTATTCTTAGCGCGAATCGATAATGGTCACTTAAAGTTAGATCTGGCGTGGACTAAAATAAACCATATTATGGCATAAGCGTTCTCTCTGGTACAATTGCTTTGCACTCACTGGAATGTTTTAGTACGTAAAGCAAACTAACTTTCTTGAAATGTGCGGAACATTGGATAGTGAAATTTATTTATGAAAATAGAGTATCAAATAGATTTTATTACTGTACTTCAAATTTATTAATAATATCAATTTAAAATTCAAATTATCTTCATTGTACACGAAATATAACATCAGGACGTCCGTCATTTTTAAACGTGCTCATACAATTGTCGACCTCGAAACAGCGATCCCCTCCAGACAAATGTTGACTGGAATTGTTATACCTATTAATATAAATAACTTATTTAATTAAACTTTGTTGAATTATACAATAAGTATGAGCAAAAACGGGCATTCAATCCTGAACGAATTATTCCCCAGACAACGTTTGGATAAAAATTAAGGCGTATGCAATACAGTCAACGTTTGGATAAAAATTTATAAATTCAAGATCACATATCTAGCGAAATAAATATTGCAACTATAATTAGTACAAACAAACAATTTGTATCACTTAAGCCAATGAGATTTATAGTCTGTACTGCAAATGAATAGGTATTCAGTGTAATGTTACAATGAGTCAGGTAATGATTTCATTATAGGAAAACTGTAATAATTATATTTGTAGTGGGTAAAGTATAACTGGCCAATTGGTCATATATGGTTAACGCTAGTTAAATGAACCCGTGTTATTTTATTATGTCAATAGAACAAGACAGTTTCAAGGATACATTCTTAAGTGCCGTTCAAAATGTCATGAGTCACTAATCTAGTTTCGAGTGTGTTTTAAGATGAATATTCACATAAATTCTATTAATTTCTGCGCAAGGTTCAAGGCGTTGCTAAATTCGTATCGTTGCAAGGTAGCTGCAGGATTGCCTTGCAGTGGGGAGCGTGGGTGTTTATGTTCTGTGTCATCTCGTCACATGCTCAATAGAATTGGATCAATACGTCCAAAAGAGGAAGGCACCCTTAATATTTGCGTATAGGTTAGAATTAATTATTGCTGTTTTTGATGACAACGATCGGAATCGATTTCTCTAATAGACTCTGAATCACGAATGTTATCTATGATCGTCATTCGCCTATTCAATTTTCTACAGTATCATGCTAATTATGCCTATTAACAACAAATGTTACCTTTTTCATCATCACACTTCATTATCACAAGTATCACAACCCAGAATCGTCCTACTGTTTGAAACCCCTTAGATATTAAGAGTTTAAGGATAAGTGCACCAAATACCGATTGGCGGAATTCACACACCTTCGATAACATTATGGAGAACTTACAAGCTTTTTGAGAATATTCCATCACCGAAGCACGTGATCCGGAATTTATAATAGGCATGAAACTTATGAGGTGATCGCGGGATTCAAATCCGGGCACCACGCGGACAGGCCAATATTGTAAGTAGGCTATTAGGGTTATTTTTTCCTTTTTTATTGTCGCTGTATATTGTATGTATAAATTCTACACGCTATACAATATTCAATCATGGCATATTGATAACTTCACTAAATAAATGCGTTCTTTGTTTATTTTTCAATGCAATTTAGCGAACCGATACTATTTGAACGATCAAGCTATTTCAGCACAAGCAATCAGGATGAGTGATTCCTATATATAGCATCATTTTAGATAGTGTATAGGATCATTAGTACAATAAATGCATGTTTTCCTTTCCTGCAGTTTGTGACCATGGGATGGAAGGAAACAATTTATATTGGCGTTAAGTTCCGAGCAAAGCTGTTTTCCTACAATCTGTATTAAAACTTTAAAACCAATACGAAGTGAATGAATTAAATTAATTAAAGTAATTGTGCGAGGGGTTTTTGTTTACGACTAAGCCACGGTATATATTGTATCGTCATTTTGAGAGTAAGGGATTCCATCTACTCTTGAGTTCCTGCATATGTTGCACCTGACTTACCACCTTCCTTCTAGAGTCAGTCTTAAAATATTTCGACGTGTTATAGTATAGCAGAGTCAGTGGGTCTTCCCTCGCTTTCATCTTAGCCAGCAATCAGTGTCGTTCTTTTGTCGTCGCTCGTTTGTCGGCTTCTAACACAAAAAAGTAGTAAAGCTTCGACCTTTTTTTATTAGGTTTCCGTACGGATGTAAAACTGCAGTAATAATAGTTCAAGCTATGAGCTAAAGCACCTTAATGGAATGCACATAACATAGAAAATTGCATGATCCCAATTGTTGCTACTGAAATAAACCATATTGTAAACAAACAGATCTGTGTTAATGTAAACAGTGGTAAACATTCACACACGCGACTTAAATATAGTCATTGCCATCGCGTGTGTCACTTCCTATATTTTAAAGTCAACATCCAACATGTTTACACGTCAATGTTTTGCCCTTTGTCGTGCAGACTGAATTGGATGTAAATTGCACAATGTAAAATACGAATGTGAAATTAATTGCGCTTTATTTCAAAAATCGGCCACGGTTTCATTAATGGCGAAAGGAATGGTGTGAGAAGCCGAGTGGAGCGTAAACAATATGATGTAAGACATACTACACTCCTTGGATCAGTGAACATGGCCTATTTAACGCTAAGGAAATTTCATACAGTAATATTATTTCATGTATTTGGACTAAATCGTATAAAAGACTATCCTCGTTGAATATTATCCCATTGAATATGTGAGAAACAAAAAATATCAATTTAAATAAAACAATGTCACTCTTAAAATAGGACCTATTTAGGATCATAAAACGTGATTTTTTTTATATATTTTTTTATTTTTTTTATGTAACATTTATGAGTTTAAGAACAAAATATTGTATCATTATTCTTTTTAAAATCGTTAGAAAGTCTAACATAATTTGCGGATTGCGTCGATTTAAAAATTCCAAATTTCATAATAATTTATTCACAGGTATCACGGTGCGCTTTGTAAAACAGCAGGACGAAATCCGAGCTGATTCATTCATAGTTTATTCCAAGAGTGGATACACCCGAACGAACTAGAAATGAACCTGTTTGATAAATATATAATGAGTGGTAACCCCACCTCGCTTCGCTTCGAAAAATAGTTTCTACGTAGCCTTAGAACATTGGAATACTAATTCCAATTCATCATCATTCAAAATCAGCAGATCCTTACACGGCGTGTTAGGTGTACGACAAATGCGACAACGCAATGCGGCATCACGAAATTATGAAAGAGTAGCTCAATTGGTCTACATTGGCGCGTGGTTCAGGCTGTATAATGTATTGCGTCGCGATTCCTCGTTATCCATCCACCCTTTTTTTGTTATCGGGGGGAAATCTTATTGAATACCAAACGACTTCTTAGAGAGGTTCCAGGTTTTGTGGGAATCAACCCACTAATATCGCCACGGCATCTAACAGGCACATATGGGGAGCTCCGGGATCTTAAGCAAACGCAGGGGTGTCTCTTCTACGCAACGCCCAATGAGCTCGCCCCGGGAGTTACAAAGTTGCTCGAACTCTGTCATTCGTAAAAAGCGAGCGCTTCCGGGGTCGTATAGATCTCCATGAGCAGCCAGAAAGCATGAACGTTAGAACAACGAATTAGACCCAGTCGTTAAGGCACAATGCATTTAATTAAATTAAAATAATAATAATATACATTGTTATTTTACATCTTTATTGTTGTTGTAATTATTATTTCATACGAACGTTGTTGCAGTGGCGTAATGGCGAAATAAATGTTTCTTTCTTTCTTTCTTTCTTTCTTTCTTTCAATGCTGCATTCATCAGTATTAAGGATTTAGAAACCTGAGTAACAGTAGAGTTCATACGAACTGTCATATAAATTTATTCAGTGGTTTTAGTTTTTAATGTAGCCAACAATAGGTACGAATAAAACATTAAGAAAATAGAGCTGTACGATTTTATTATTAGTAAATAACATGCAAAAGATATTAGGATCCGAATTACTGTTTTTACTAAGTAAATAAGTTTACCATAAAAGTATTTTATGTGGATAGCATCCACAATTCCCAGTCGAAGTCGTGCACTACAATTTTGCTTAAAAGCCGTTAATCTCGCAGAGAAATGGATACCTCAATATTTTCTCCGTAAATAAATGTTAGCGGGGTAATTAGCTAAATTGGCAGTTGGCAGTTGCGGGCACGGTAGCAGGCGATGCGAGACGACTACGAGAGGACGAAAGTGAAACGTACGCGTGGTGATGGTCGTTCAACTCGGCACGCGCCGCTTAACGCTCAGCGCTGCGCGGGCGCAGGCGCGGGCGGTCGATCTCTTTGCTCGTGTTGTGCTTATGATTTCATTGCAATGAATGTGGGCTGGCCCGCTGCAAGCCGGCACGATGCAACATTGCGTGCGCTAATGTTCGATACTGTCATTTTTTCAGTAGGAATAATAATCAACTTGTATCATTGTTGATGCATGTGGAGGTTGTTGACTTAGTTGTATCGAATGGTTTAAAGATTGCGAAGTATTGATTGATAGGTGTTATTATTTGTTTTAACTAAGTCAATCAGAATACAATGAGTCTCATGAAAATTCTTAGAACCCTAAAACACTTTTAATTTTATTGAGGCGTGTGCATATTTTGACTTGGATTACCGTATCTTGTAGTAGCGGAAAATGAAAAATGCTTAGGACAAGTTAAGTTAAGAATTGCGGAGCAAATTATTTCCTTAGATATTCGGGAATTTTCTTTAGGTAGATCTGATCTGATCTTTATTGCCGTTTATTTATTTAACACTATGAACAAAGTCGATGTGATATTAAGCAACATAACCCAAAAAATATTTTAAATCGTTTCATTCCATTCCAGGACTCATTATCATGTCAATTACACATAAACAACAAAAGTAAAACAAAAGAAAAACGATAATTACATTGGTTTTTAATTTTAAAAGGATTGCATATATAAATAAATTAAAATGTTTTATTGACCGTGAATACAACCATGCATACAAGTCACGTGTAGTAACACTGGACAGAATCACGTTACTCAGAATGCGACGAGGCTGCTAACAAAGTCACCTCCGTCCTCGTGTTGAGTTTATTATTCCTCGTTATTAGCGTAATTTTCCTCATGTAATGCACCAAAGCAGCGCGATGCGAATGACACGTATGTGATCGATTGTAATGTGGCCGTGATGTGGCGTGATATTTTACAATATAAATAGTTAACCGAGGTAGCGTTATTGCATGACGGTGAAGACAGCAGCGCTGACCGTCAGCCACGCGTGCGTGTGGTGCTGAAATTGCGGCTACCTGCTAATCACTGGCCTACTTCGTTACGCAATACTCGAGTTTGGATTTGAGCTAGGTCATGTGAAAAGCGGTGATTATTATATCCGCTATTAATTATACCAATTAACACACTATCAAGTAATAACGTAAATGGCTATTATATTTATCGCGACGTAACAGAGGTAGAGTCAATGAGAATTTACCGGTTATAAATACTGGTTGAACCTATTAATATTGTTGATAAATTAAATTAATGCACTGTTTAAGATTGGTATTTCCTTTGTGAGAACTTTAAATGTACTTAATGAAATTCTTCACACCAATCATGAAACATTGAAACGACAGCTGTGTAATATTTTTTGTTTGCATAATGTTTCAGTCTTGAAATAATGGGAGTGAATTTAATCTATTTAAGTTTGTTGTTGATAATATTGTAGGATATAAAAGTTTCGTTCAATTTAAAATTATAATTGTACGTGTAACTAGAATCAGTGAAACTGAAGTAATTGAAAACAATATATTTGCCGGACGGTCGGGTAATTAGTGTTCGTAACGGCGTATCAACATCGTTTGTTTTCATTAGCGATTTTCCTGTCGAACCGCGATTGCTATTATATAAGTTAGTTCATAGAAGCGTAAGAAGCTAGTAGTCACGACATGTGACACGCTTGGATGCTCCACTCGTGAGGTCCATTTTGTTTCGGACTATTGGCAGGAGAATGAGAGTGAATCATCTGCAGTCCCCTACTGCCTACGCATCTCTTCACTTTGCACCGCTTTTGTTATTATGATATCTTTGTCTATTTGTATCTTTTAGAGCAGGATAAAAATAAAAGTATTTACACACACTACTGCACCATAAAAAGGAAGATTATCTAAAACTTTGTTTATTTATTAAGATGTGTATGGGGCTCTTCTCTTTTAAAATGTTAAAAATCTTTGAACAAGCTTATAAAGGCGAAGTCTCGTACTCGGCATTCGATAAAAACTGAATAATGAAACCCACGATAAAATGAGAAACCAACAACAATGGAAGTATATCTCGTAGACAAAGCTAATTATGTCATTAATATATGATTTTTTATTTGACTATGACACTACTGAATCATAATGATCTAGCACCTTTTTACGACGCGATTTCGCGTTGCGTGCTGAGATCAGTTTAGGACGCAATACTCCGGCTCCGACTCTGGCTTTGATCAGTGACGTAAATGTTTTGAAATATCACTATATTTGAAAAAAAAAATGTTGTAAATTTATTGCTCGGTCTTTTTATCGCCATATCAAATCACGGAATGTTAAGATTTCTCGAATCATTGTTTACTTCAGTAATGAATTCATACTTACCTAACACTATATGTTGTTGCAGATGATGAGGTGCACTTAGCGGTAGATGTCGTCTGCGATGAATTCGGACGTGCATCGTCATCAGGCGCATCCGCCTCTCGCACAGGTCAGTGAGTTTGAACATAACAGACACAACACCACTATGAACTTATTTATGTACTCAGTAGACTGATGGTCAGTGAAAAAAGTGTTGCTATCTGGGAAATAAAAGTTAAGACAGGTACAGTAAAACAGTGATAGGCTAATGGTTTTCAACCCACAACCCATATGCACCACAATTTTTTTTAAGTTATGTGCGTATTATAAATTATCACCTGCTAAACGATAACATCGTGAAGAAACTTGCACGCCAGAGTGTTTTTCATAATTTTCTCGAAGGCATGTGAAGTCTGCCACGCACTTGGCCAGCGTAGTGTGCTTTATGTGTCTATGTGTGTGTGGCCTCTCATTGTTGGAGAAGACCCGAGCCCGGCGGTGGGAAATTTATAAGGTGTGATGAAGACAGCTCCGAACGATGTTTTCCCAATGTTAAATGCTTTTATCGTTAAATATGCCTGTAGAAAAGGCAATGGTAAAGGTCAAAGAAGATTAAATATATAGTGACACTGGTGGACCCGGCAGACTTTGTCATGCTCGGAAAAGCAGCGACTTGACCAGTGCCCAGGACAATGTTTTTGTAGAGCATTGTTTATACGTATCTCATAAGGTTGAGCCAGCGTACGCCATCTAAGCGCTCAGGAATCCCATTTTCGACGACCTTTTCGTGAAACAATGTAATTCCTGGTCAAACCAAATAACAATAGAAACAAATAGTCCATTTATATCCCAAGACCCTCAAGTATATTAGAAATTTCATTTCAATCAGTTCAGCGATTTGGCCGTGATGACGTCACAGACAGAGTTACTTTTATATTTATAATACAAGAAAAAATATGTGAAATGTGACTTTTTCGGCATATCTAAGTATATTTCGGCATAGCATTTCGGATTCGCTCAATGTTTACGATAAGACGTTTTGTTTTAAACAGTCACAAAGTCAGAGTTCTTTGGAAACTTTGTTTTTAAAATGAATGGCCAGTGTTATGTTAATTAATTACTGAAGATGTCATCCAATGTCAGTGACGTTTCGTTAGATCGGTCAATATGGCTACTGCGATTTTCTTGTCAGCACCATTAGAATATAAGAAAATACTCCGTTAATTCGAATTATGCGGATACATGTTGTCGACTCGAAAATTTTATTTTTTTATGTTTTATTATTCAGATAAGGTTGCGATCGAGTCTACCTTACCCCGTCACGAAATTATTAATATAGATTAGTATGGATTGTAACGTTTGTGCATTTTGCGACGATGTAAATAAATGTAACGAATGTAAATGTTAGCACGGAGTGCACGCGGGCGCGCAGGGCGTGGGTCCGTGCGGCTGGTACTCCGCGTCGGCTACGCCCGCGCCCATCGCCCCGGCACGCCTCAAGCGCGCCCAGCCTCCGCACCAACTGCCGGTATGTACTATACACTATACACAACCCACAGCTGTTGATCTCTAGATTATACGCCGAAATATAATTATGAAAGGTCTAGCCGCGAGACGCTGTAAAGGCCGCTAGGGTCAATAGCAAAATGTCCGTTAGAAACGAACAATTATGGGACTTAAATCAACTGGAATGCAAATAAAATAATTTAAAATTCAACACGTAAAATAAAATGTTATATGTCTTTATGTGGCTGGCTGCAAAGCTAATAACTCGTACTTACCAAAAGCGACTTAAAAGGAAAGACATCCTAAATTCCTAAGGAGAGCGTAGATGTCCTCGCTGGAGGACACACTCGAAAAGCGATTACACTACCTTACCACATCTGCTAAAAGGGAAATCACTGGTTGCAGATAAATTAAGCAAAACAAAAAAAAAAGTTTTTGTGAAAACTGAAATGCTTATCGCTATGCTGTCTAACTCAAAATTATTATCAATTATTTCTAAACGCAACCTTTCATGGTATATGCCAGTATATGCGATATGTAGCTTAGCAATAGTTTTTTGGTTGACAAAAAAAATATCATATAGTAGCTGAAATCCCGCTGAAAATCGGTGTTGAGATTGTAAAGTCAATAGTGTCGAGCCATTGCCAGTGAAAGCCATTTAATGGACGTTACAGTACAGATAATGTATACGTCCCAAACAACTTTTTTCTCCTTATGTTGTTTAAAAACAACTAAAGCCCGAAACGAAATTCTGTATTCAAAAAGTGTTTGTAAAACCAACTTTAAGTAAATCTAATTTCGGAACATAGTCGGCAGGTGTACGATTAAATTTGATTTATTGATGAATAGTCTTCTATTCACGTTGTTTTAGTTATCATGTGTTTTAAATACTCCAATATAAATTAAAATGTATCTTTAGTTAGAACTGACTTAATTATAATTGAGTCTAAACTGCAGTATGGCATTAGAGTCGTCTGTAATGTTGTATGGTAGTATTAAAATAAATAAAAAAGGTCTGCCTCAGCCGGGAATCTATACACAAATTGAGGTGGCATTTATAACTTAAAATTGTAATTTACAGACGTTTCAGCGCTATAACGCTATAAAGATCGTTTTGCTGATAAATGTAAAAAAAATAAATGCTTAAAGTGATCATTGACAATTAAGGTGTTATTTTTGTAGTATAGACAAATAAATATTTTTTTTTTATAATAAATAAGACAATATAATTCAACAATTATTTAAAGACTTTAAGATGGACGAAGCTGCGGGGATATGAAGTAATATAACATTTCCATAATAGTACTAAATAACTATATGTCTTTAAACAACTAAATAAAATTGGAGTGTCTGTTTGCAATATTAAAATAACCGCTTTCTACTAAATGCATATCTATGTATACAGTACATTATACCAAAACAATAGTTTTTAAAAAATGTTGTCTGTCTGTCTGTCGGTTTGTTCCGGGTTATCTCTGGAACGGCTGGGCTGAATTTGACGGGACTTTCACTGGAAGATAGCAGATGTAATAAATAATAACTTAGGCAACTTTTTATCTTAAAAATCCCGCGGGATTCGGATTTACATGGGAAAAACTTTGCGACGCATCGATTTATGCGCGGGCAAGGCCGCAGGCAAAAGCTAGTTTATCAAATATTGTCAAGTGTCGCGACGCGCTAACGAGTAGGAAGAACTACAAATGACAGCGCACATGCGAGACACTACGACGATGTATTACGTTGAAATAAGCGCACTGATTTTTTCAACCTTTTCTGAATTTATTTTTTTGTCATATATAAAGTTTTAGTGTCGCAGTGTTAGTTGCCAAACTCCTCCGAAACGGCTTGACCGACCTTTATGAAATTTTGTCCGTACATTCGGTAGGTCTGAGAATAGGTTGTAAACTATTTTTTATTACCCCTGAGTTAAATAGGGGGCCCACGCACAACATATATTTTTTTATTTTATGGTCCATTTCTTTTTACAATTTTTTTATGATGTGGCACCAAAAAATACATACAACCCCCAATTTTCACCTTTCTATGACCAACCCCTATTTTTTACATCAACGTTTAGATGGCGAAACAACGTTGGTGGGGTCAGCTAGTAAGTAGCTAAGAAACTAAACATCAATTGATTAAAGATATTCAATCGAGATCTTAATGGGGCGAATTATTTCGTTTGAGCGCCGCGGTTGCCACGATTGCATTAAACCAAATTGCTTCGAACTGCTTCTGTACTCTAAGTTGGAAAATAGCTATGATACCTCATTTACATAACAATACCCACCTTTGTTCTCATAATTAAAAGTGACCCTTTTTTCTCCTGGTTTATTAAATGAACTAAGTCTTCTGTTTAACTCGACATTTTTGCATAGGTATGACCTGCTTTGCAACAAAAAGTAATACAAAGTTTATGCGAGAATGCTCCATTTTTGTATATAATTCTAGCATTAGGTCCATGACGAAATTCATTGTAAGTACGTACTTACAATGAATTTCGTCATGGACCTAATGCTAATGCTAAACTTTGTAATAACTACGTAGTTATTTTACATGTTTGTATGTGTGACAAGTGATAGCCCAGTGCTATGAATTTTGATCTACGTATGGGAGTATTTGCGTTCGAATCCTGTACACACTATTTTTTCAAAGTTTTATGAGTATTAAAAGTTAATTATCAGTCATTTTGGTGGTAACATCGTATTTTTTTTATCTAAACTAGCTGACTCCCCTATAAGTGTAAAAAATAAGTAGCCTGTTTTCATCAGGGATAATGTCGGCTTCTAATGATAATAGAATTTTTCAAATCGGTCCAGTAGTTTCGGAGCCTATTCAATACAAAT
>DWPQ01001884.1:0-11412 GCA_018251795.1 Perichares adela | reverse complement strand
CGGGTCCCCTTATTTTACATCTAGTTTCAACTAAAACGATAATTTATGTTTGTTTAAAAAATGAAATGTTGTCAATTTTGAACAGGTTATCGGCTACAGCGCTGTCAAAAATAGTCGAGCTGTGCACTGACACCAGCGACAAGGCAGATCCGCATTGGGAGAGGGTGTCGGAAGCGCTACAGCGGCTGTGCGGGCAACAGGCGGCGGGCGTGCCCGTTCAACCATCCGCACTTGTCACCGCCGCAGAGCGGGCGGTCGCCATGGGAAAATACGGGATCGCTGCGGTCAGACAGACATACTTGTTACATTTTAAGTAAAATATACAGCGACATAAAAAGGTCGACCGAAAAATCGGCACTCGTAATAAATTTAAATTATAAAGCCATAAAAATTCGATACTTTAGAGGTAGTAAAAACTCACCAAATATTGCCTTCGGACTTAACACTTTGTTGAAATACAGCGTCGATAGACATAACAGCGTGTACATCTCTTTGTAAATGCAAATAATAATTACTTTCACTACATAATTAATTATGGTATGCGCAATAAAGTACATAATTAACATTTGTTTCTCACGAATGTTATGTATGGTGCTTGTTAATCTACATATATAAGCACTTTATATTTCGGTATTTTTATATATCAGATCTGTCTGTGTTAACTTTTTTCAATCGGAAACAGACATTTTCTCTTTAATTTTTAAAGAAAATAACGTCACATCTCTAATATTGATTTGTTCATTAACATGATACAGTTAATGTTACATAGAGATATTAATGAAATTTATAAATCAACAGTCGGCAGTGACGTATCTAGCGGAATGTGGATTCGAAGAGGCGATGTCGGCGAGCGTACAAACGCTTGGCGCGATGTTGAACCGGACGCCTGAGGAAGTAAAAACCCTTTTGCAAGAGAACCGCGCGGCCCTTGTGACGTCATTACATCCCTCCGCACTCGCAGTCGCAGAAGCTTATCACTTGTAAGTCCCAATTTAATTATAGGCTCGTACTTAAACATCCGCACAAGAATTCCCTATACGAATGATATGAAACATAAACAATCACCTACAACCAAAATTCGACAAACATTCATCGGTCACATATCTACATTGGCCGGGAATCGATCTAGCTCTCTTACTTGGCAGGCAGGCAACACTATTCTACACCACAATCAATAAAGTAACAGAAAAACGCGGGGCAAACAATATTATAGGTAGGTGTGTATAGGTAGATGTAATATTATAGGTAGATGTAACATTAAGTTACTTGTGTCTAAACAGTTTGGATTTATGACAAAACGGGATTTTTCTAGTTATAACCAGTTTAAATAGGATATAGTATACTGTCCGATATGAGGGTAGTAGTCAGAATTTAGAAAATCGCGATGTAATTTTACCTGTTTTATTGTCTAAAAGTTTCTAAAACTATAACATTAATTATTTTTAAACACAAATGGATTACAAAAAATATATAGTTTATCGTACTTGCACTTTAGATTACATTTAAATAACATCCCAATAAATTAGGCTTATCTAATGTGTTTTAAGATGATATTATGGTCCTTAAAAGCTAATGTCAAATACACACATTATATTGTGCTATTAAGATAAACATGTTTTCAATGTGTCAATGTTGTCTGCAGGGCAAAGACTGGTTCGCCAATGACCTCAGAAACATCATCGAGCTCCGACAGCGAGAGCGAGTCGTCGTCTGATGACGAAAAGTAATGAATTATAAACTAGTTACATACATATTAAGTAATAAATATTATCATATAGAAATTGGTTTTCGTTTTCTTTGTGATAACCTAATTCATAATGGACATTTGGACATTTGGCTGTTTGCCCTAGCGGCCTTAGCAGTTTCACGGTGAGAGTATGGCAATCTTGGAATGCTCCTCAGTCGGAGAAGAGCTTAAACTAGCAATGAAGTGCTGAACCCTCATCGGAAAAGAGGTCTGCGAGCGTTCCAAAATGTTGAATGATGTTTGTGTACATTTTTTTTTCAGTGTAACCATAATGCATTGAAATAAATTAATTACATTAGTAACTGTATAAATTGTCTTCATTACTTTCGATTCCAAGGTTCATATGTAATGACATTAAGATATGATTACATTATTTATATATCTATATAGAAATGATGAACATATTTAGAACATTCAGTCAACTTGTGTGATTTTAGTAAACATAAATATTTACTTTCTTCCTATGTAGCTACCAAGATATTACTTTTATTGCGATGACTGATAATACTACATAACGTTGTCAAAATACAATGAAAGAACCATTAAAAGCTTAAAAAAATTTGAACAGATTATTATCACAATGAAACACCAAGATTGCAGACATTAAGTAATAAGGTCAGGACACAGTTTTGCGCATACGAGGGCATTGCATATAATTTTTGATCTGGCCCAAATAACATATGACATATATCTATACGGTTTATACCTCAATATAGTACTACATAGGTATAGCACTCATAAAAATAGCAAACATTTTCAAACATACGTGTTGTGTACGTACTTTATATTTTTAAAGCCTCTGAAAACGTTGAGTGAGTTGTTTGACATATTGTTCTAGTGACATGAACTCATTTCTCGTATTGAGGTGCTAAATATCATAATGGTCCGTGAAACGCGATATTGTATAGAAAGCTCGTGGCGCCGTTAGTCGCACTCTGATCGCCTTGGAAGCAGTCTTGACATTGTAAAGTTTTGGTTTTTATTAATTATTGTTATTAACTGCAACATGTACGATAGCCGGACAGCTTTAATTATATCAATGGTAAGTTTCTTAATTATTTCTTAATGTGCGTAAGGGTGATGTTTTTATAAATTGTACTTGTTTAGGATTTTAACATTAACGTTTCAAAGTTGTAAACAAAATTAACAAACAAGTACAATGGTTTACAGTAGTGTTGACAACCCGTTGGTGCCACCTCTGTTACGGATGTCCATAGGCAACGATTAAATAATCAATCTATGTGTTAAAATAAAAATTAAATTCTTAGGTACAATAAGTAACTTATGATTTATTCGTTATGGGGTACTTAGTCTTAGCCTAAACGAATTTTATAATTTATTTAATTAACACTATTATTCAATAATCAGAAAATTATAGGTAATACTTTATAATTAATTGGTCTTAATTCCAGGTAATGTTTTGTCCATTTACCTCTACTACATTTTTAAGCAAGAAATCTGTAGAATGTGGTCAGTACGGGTTTTCATGCGAAGGATCGACGAAATTGAGGCTTTGCGAAGGAGATGGGCTATTTGGGCCGACCTTTAATTGCCCCAGCAACAGTGTGTGCAATGAAAACTCGATAGATGTTTGTGAGAGCACCGCGAACTACGTAGACCCCAGCTTGAGCAGACGTATGCGGTGCCACCGACACGAAAGAGTCGTCGATCCAAGTGTCCCGGGGTGTAAAGGATACATTCTGTGCATACCTAACAAAAACCGGTTTCAAGGCATTAAATTTAAATGCTCTGGTAACACAATTTTCAACGGCTTCACACGCACCTGCTCTGCCCCAGACAGATACAAATGTCCTCTTTCCGAAATGCAACCGACGACACCGAACCTTTACGATGGACACATTGACAAATTGAGTATCAACAAGGATACTACCATCGATCGCATTTCTTCTGCCCATCATAACAGACCATTAGACTGTAAAAGCTATAAATTCGCCGTTACACAAGACAACAACCTAGTCCGAGCGACTTATTTTTGTCCACCGCGACCCGTCAATGGCGAGTCAAAAGTTCGTTGCACAGTATTTTCGAACCAATTTTGCATCACTCTTGATAGAGATGACCCAGACCAATTTATTGAACGAGCCGGTGCAGCGTACAGAAGACCTAGATTAATGAATATTACTTATACGTTAAATTAATAATAAATCTACCTTTGTAATTGTTTGTAACATTTAAGACTGAAATGTATAATATAAGTATTTTAGTGCTACAAAACTTTTGATATTAAGACAGACGAGAGAGAGAAATGGTGATTTAAAAATAAATTACAGGAATAAAGGTAATCCAAGAAGTAATGAACAGATTCGTAGTATTTAAGTTAACAGTCTTTTTAATAAATAATTAACTTACAGCTTATTATATTCAGTAGTTTTATATTATATTAATTGCATTCATAACTATCCATATCGACGCATTTTTTCTTTTCTCGGTGTGAAACACTTCGTCCGAGTCACACTTTTTTGTCCTGAGTCTGAATACTGATTTAGAATTTTTAGAGCACACATAATATCTCCTGCAATCTTCTGAATCAGGAAACTTACCCTCTTCCTTGCAAAGGTATTTTGCGTCTTGTTTACCTTTTTTTTCCTCTTTAGACTTTCGTTCCACTGTACTCTGATCGCTTCCTTTATTAGAATTACTATCAATAGACAGTGAAATTACTTCAGATATAAATTTTATATCCTTTACACACCTAACGCTCACTTTATTTAAATGAAAGCCGTTTTGACACTGAAACTGAAATCTGGCGAAACTATTCTTATTTTTTAAACAAATATAATAAATATTATGTCTTAATAAATCACTAAATCTTCCTTCTTGAATACAACGAAATTGATTGTTTCTTATGCAATGAGACAAATTTTTCGCGCATTGCTTTTTGATTTCACTGAAAACCGTGTTATTTGGACACACACCGAGTAGTGGTTGATTTTTACCAATGCAAATATAATACTTCCTACAATCGTTTTTGTCTGCAAATCTGCCACGGGAACCATTATAGCATCTAAATGTAGTATTAATGGAATAGTTTCGATTAGTATTCATGCTTACATTCGTAGTGTTCAATGGCTTCGTTTCCACCAAATCTGTTTTAACAAAAGGTATTTTATTAACAGTAGAATTAGCGGTAGGAGTCAGTGGTACGTTTTCATTTATGTTGGTAGGGTGGGTTTCTACAGGTTTGAAACTACTTTCATTTAAACTTCTTAAATCAACTCCATCTTTTTCTAATGTTTGATTCAATTGTCCTTCTAGTGAAGACTTTTTAACATTTTCTAGCAGCATTAGAACTAGTGGCTGGTTTGGTTCTGTAGTAATCCGTTCTTGATTCCCAATTGGTTTCTTAGATATATTGCTGTGAGACGTATAGTTAGGAGGAATTCCCATCGAATTGCGCTCGCCTGAAATTTTATTTGCTCTACTACTTTCCACAATTAAATTACTTTTACCTTTACTGTGAACTGATTCTGAAGCACCTGTGTTATTGGAAGTAGGTTGTAACGATAACATCTCCATTAATGGCGTTTTTTCATTTTTCTGTTCATCTTTATACACCGTACTAGATTTGTTGTTCATAAACGATGTGTTGTACGAGGCTGTTTCAGCGTTTACTAACACTGACCTTTTAAAGGAAACTCTATCTTCATTACTTATATTTTTTTCAGTAAAATTATTTACGGTATTGTCGTCTTGTACGGTGTGCATTACAATAGTAATACTTTCTGATATTGGGGTGGTAGAACCTTGGTCATTCATCGTATAATTACTTTTCATAGAGTCATTATTGTTGTAATAATGATCTGGAAAATTAATTGATTGTACTTTCTTTATAAGATCATTTGTTACATTCACGGTCGTCGTATCTTTTGTAATTGTACCATTGTAATTTAAACCAACACTCTCTAAGGAAGCAGGTAACACCTCCGTTGAATTTATAATGTTTACATCTTCGCTAAATTTAGTATTTTTTAAATTAGTTGAAGACTTATTTGTGGTATTCAAATCTTTTCCAACTGTAAAATTCTGATCCGATTCAATACTTATTATTTTTTCAGCATTTTTTTGTTGTGAATTTGACGTATTAGGTGTAAATGTAGCATTGGTAATATAACCTGGTACGTCTTCATCTTCATTATTTTGGACATTCATAAAATTATCTTGAACGTAATTATTCTCAGTCGTTATCATGAAATCCGTTGGTAATATTCCATCTACTTTAGAGAATAAAGTTGTAAAAGATTTATTTGCAGACGGTGTAATTATGTCATTTGTAATCGATACTTCTGTACTTGTGAAATTATATCCTTCCCATTGAAAATGTTCCGTAGTTTGAGTGTTTTGATCTTGTGTTGTAAGTTCCATAGTATCTTTAAATGTCTGTTGGTTCGGAATCGTTTCTTCCGTTGCGTATCTATTTGTAGATATGTCATTTATATCTTGAGTAGTTGTAATTTTATGCATAAAATATGTTTCGTCGATTGTATTATAAATTTTATTTTTGTGTATTAACTTATCAGCACCTGTAGGCATGTGTACTGTTTCATTGCGCTTTTCGCGTTGCAATGTACTAAGCATGTAGTCGTCATTGTTCGTTTTAGTAAAAGTTTCTATCGCATCTGTTGTAACTTCGAACAAGATTACATGCCCAGGTGGTGAATCTTCAAAAGCCACGTTTAATTCTAAATCTATGTTTTTAGGTGGTAAGGGATTTTCAGTATTGGTAAAAGAAACATCTTGCCAAGTAGTGCTTGTATTTTTGTCATCTTGCAACGAAGGTATATTGGTATTAAAGTCATTACTAAGGAGTAGTGATTCCTTCAATAGTCCTTCTTGCTTCACCTCAAATTCTGAGACACTGTTGGATGAAGCCATCGTCATTGTTTCAGGGTCAACCGTTGTGCTGTCATAAACATCAATGTTTGAGATGATATTTCCTGCGTTTGCTGAATAATATGTCGCTGAAGTGGTTATTTTTTCTTCAATGTATTTAATCCCAGCTTTATATGTTGAATTATCGTTATTTAATGTAGTCGTTGTTTCATTTATTGCCAACTTTTCTATATCAGAAACATTATTATATTTTAATTGTGTTGAATTAATTGCAACTTTCGGAGACAATTCCGTTGCATTTTCGTATTGCAACAAAAATGATTTCTTTTCATTTGTATTATCATAAGGTAACGTAGTACTTTCTGTCACTTCTTTTTTATCTGTGACTTGTCCTATCATAACTGTCTGCTCGAAAGTAGATAGTGAAGGGAAAGATGTAAAATCATAATCAGACAATGAAAATTTGGTGTTATCCGATATTGTACGAGTTTTCATACTCGCTGTAGGAATATTTTCAGGATAAGATATTTCAGATACATATTGGGTATGTGGGAACAGCGTGTATTTTTTTTTGTCTGGTGATATTTGTTCTTTTAAAGTTAACTTAGATATTGATGACATATTTTCATTTTTTAAAGTGGTACGGTATGAATAAGGATTTTCAGTAATTGAAGAAGTCATAGGCAATGTATTTTGCTCTTGAGATACTACTTTATGATATTCAGTAGTGTAGCGTGAACTTTCCGTAACCATTTCTTCTACCTTTTGATCCATTTTAATTAAGTGTGGTGTCGATATCATAATATCGTAAGTAGGATTGTGGTTATAAAATATAGACATCGTACTCGTTTCCATTGCAGTTATATTTTCTATATCAGTATCATAATCACTGAATGTTGCGAGAAGATTAGGGTCTGTTGATGTAGTTTCCACTTCCATAGCTATTTGTTTTGGATTATTATAATGTGGTATTCCTTTGTCGTTTACATAGTTAGTAGATATTGTTGTGCTTTCTATTGCCTCTTCAATTCCTGACATGCTTTCCGTAGATTTAAATGTTGAATCCAAAGTAGCCAGTAAAGAAAAAGTTGTCAAATCATCACTCGTCAAATTTAACGTAGTATTTTTTGATACATTGAGAAAGTTCGCATCTGTTGTAGAAATATCGCTTAGTAGAGGTAGTTGAGATGTAACATTTTGATCATATGAAGGTGATTTGTTCCATTGGTTGTCTTGTGTATTTTGTTCCAATAAGTTAAACTCGTTTGTTGTTGCTCCATTTTCGATGTTTGAAATGGTATGATCGAAATCAAAGTTATCGGTAATTGTTGTAAATGTCACTTGTAATATCTTGGTATCAGGTGATAATTTATTATTATAATGTTCGTCAAAAGATGTAATCATGCTCTCCGTGGCTATTTCTTGTATGTTTTTCTGCGTTAAATTTAGCCCCGGTGTCGATATTGTGTCTTTAGGCGGTGTTTTGTAAACCAATGATGGTGCTATATTTTCATTTATGGAAGATTTTTCTGTAAAATCATTAGAAATTTGATTTTTTAATGATAATGAATCACGAATGGTTGAAGTTGAGTCTTCTTTCAGCGACTTTAGCATTTCATTATCAATTAAATTATTATTAGAAACCGTAGTACTTGCTATTGTTTGTATTGTTTCAGCCAAATGTTTTATGGGTACCATTGGCTTTAACGTGGACGGCAGATCTGTAAAATTGTAATTTTCAGTTATATCTGATACATGCAGCTCGGAAGGAGTGTTAATTTCCTTTATTTTGCCTATACCTATATGTAACTCGCTAGTTAACTCACTTTTATTTTCAAACGTTGAAATATTATTCAACTTAGAATTTTCTTTATCTTTTAATTGATTAATTTCAGATATATATTCCTCGTGTGTCACTAAGTTCTTAACTTGAATTGGGTTAAAATAATTATCTAGCAATAAATCTTGTATTTTTTGGCCAACTTTATGCAGCTTAGGTGCGGTTTTTACATCATCAATAGTAAAATAAATATTTTCGGAATACTGCTTGTCTGGAACCTTTGCATTAAATGTAACTAAAGCTTTTGGGGTTGTAGCAAAATTTTGAAGAAGAGATTTTGTAACCATATCATTATTTTCAGTTCCTGTGGCCTCAATGGTCATCTCTTTAAAAGTATTAGTCTCTTCATCCGTCGAGGTGGATGAGCCTATTCTTTCGGTTTCTGTAGTTGTATCATGTGGTGTATCCATTAATTTTATAAATGAAAAATTACCATTTGAATCTGTGCCATTTTTAATATTTGTCACGTTTTCGATATTATTTGCATATGCTGTTGTAAACGATCGTTCCGAAATACCTTGTTCTGACTGCGTAGAAAATGATACAATAGGATCATGTTGAAATAAGTTTATACCTTTAGATGATACGGGTAATTTAAGAGAGTTATTGCTGTTTCGGCTATCGGTGTCAATAGTTTCTGATAGTATTTTATTGATTGCATAAGTTTCGGTCGGTGTCGTCGAAAATTTTGAATAATCGTATCTGGTTGATGATATACTGTCGGTTACTATCTCTGGAACTCCTGAAACTTCATCCTGTTTATATATCTCAATAGCAGAAACATCGTTTATGTTCGTTGTGTCATCAATTGTCTTAAAATATTCGTCAGAAAATCCTTTAGCAGAATGACTAATCGTATTTGTATAATCGTTCAAAGATGTTGTGGTTAATATACTGTGAGTATCTGTAGTGAAATCATTATTCTCATCACTTAGACGAATATTTGGCTTTGGGGTGGTCGGTACTGGTAATTGATACTCGCACTCCAAATTATTATTTTTATGGCAAACAGTTGTTGCGGGACATTTAATAACAAAATCGTCAACTGTTTTGGAAACTCCGGCGCCCACATCTACACATATCATGAAATGTGTTGAATTCACGCAGTGAAAGGATTTTCCATCGCAATCAATATTGCGCGCTGTGGCTGACCCGAAGTAAATGAGCAACTGTAAAATAAGGATAAAAGCCTCATTAGTATTCTTAAATCTGCTCATTAATTTTACTATTTAACTTTGTTTTTTTTTTGTTGATTTTTTCACGCACAAACTCAATAACGACTACGATTATGTACCCATTTATAGGACAATTTTGAAAACACCAGCTGAGCAATCCAAATATCTTATAATTATGAAGGAATCTATCTTACACTCTATCTATACTAATATTACGAAGAGGAAATATTTGTTTAGTTTTATTGTTTGTTTCTATGTATTGAATAGGCTCCGAACCTACTGTCCCGATTTAAATTAAATTTGGTAAAGAGATAGTCTAGAGCCTGAGAAAGAACATAGGCTATTTTTTAATTCGAAAAATAGGTTGTAAGGGCTTGAAATAGGGGGATGAAAGAAAATAATAATTATATGAATAGTAAATACTTAATAAGTTATAATTTTATTCAGTTCGAATAAGATTACGTAAAGGAAAAAGTAACTATGACATAATAAATTACCCAGTAAATAAATATTCCTACATATTTACTGGGTAATTTGTTATTTCAATAATCTATTAATGAAAATGGGACATATTGTAAAACTGTACTCCGATCAATTTTACTTACCATGATAATTAAGAGAATTTTGCAGATTTTATCTTTCTTTGAATCCATAACCACATTTCAATTTGTACTCTTGAATGTAGTAAACACAACGATAACTGTACTAGGTCATACGTCAATTCTGTTATACAGTTTTATTAAGAATAGCACCCTCCTTTAGATTTGAGATAATTTGTTCAAGCATATGTGATATTTATTAGCATAGGGACAACTCATACATTACGCATCGCTTCACGAGATTACAACGACATTAAACAAATAAAGTTGACGTCGTATTTCCTGCGAGCTCTTGTTTTTCAATGACACTTTAAATGTTTAATGATCTATAATACTTGTTTGTTTATATCGCAAGCGAAATTGCAAATCAATGTCAGTAAAACACTTAATTGGGTCTTGCTACGCAAATAACGATTGTCACAAACCGAAATGTTACCTTTTCGCTTGTTCTGTGTCCGAAGTGAAAACTAAACAACCCTAATAGGTTGTCAGTTTACCAATTAACTAGAAAAAGTATTTGTACATTTGTCAACCCTTTTATGATAGCAATGAAGTAGGTACTTATTTCAAAATAATAATTATTCCAACTTAAAGAAGTAAGTTCCTTCAAAAACAAAAAGGGACCGTGATCTTTGCGTTTCGGAATGAAGGACAGATGTACTATTTCGGATTGTCCACTTTTGAGTTAGGACTAACACCAACATTTGAACATTAATGTACACTTACTAACTTCAAAATATACGCTCATTGATCATTATTAATCATCAACAAAATACGTAATATGAAAAAGCGAAATCTTAACTTAATCATATTAAATATGGACCCATTCCGAAAATTTTTGCTATAAAAGATTCGTTTACTGGAAGTACAAAATGAGAGCTTTTAAATTTACAATATGTAGAGAAAATGAGTTTCAAATTATGATTAAAACTAATGAGTTCACTTTGTATTCATGTATGTTCCTTCCTTTTAAAAATCGCGTAGGAATATTCAGAATAATTCCGAGTTTAAAATCATATTGTAACATCTCTCGAACATCCTTAATAATCCCCGAAAGGAATATGTGGTCTCTTTGATAAATAAAGCTGTACAATTTTAACTAGTAAGGTACAGAAATCATGTATTATGGATATCAAGTATATATAACTTGTTCGGTATGACCGAACTGCTATGCTGGGATTGACGCCGTCCGTATGCCTG
>DWPQ01001883.1:0-11414 GCA_018251795.1 Perichares adela | reverse complement strand
GGTAATTGGGATTCAATAAAAGTATTTTGTATCGGTCGGACGTGTTTAAATTAAAACCAATATCCCCCAACATTACATGGCGACCCTGCCTCAAGGGTGTGCCAAGGGGTGGTTTGTTGTTAAAAATTGTTAAAAGTATTGCTATCAAAAATATACATATAAATCAAGGCGTTAGTAAACTGCAGGATCAACACGTGGTGTAGATCGATGGAAAGCCACGTGTATCGTGTCTGCATCGTCGCCGTCCTGATGGCAGTGGCCATCCTTACATGGGTAATGTACATGCCTTTGCTACTTTAAAACTGGAATCGAACCTGCGAAAATGTGCCGGTCAACCGTAGAAAAAGAAGAAGTCTTTATAAACCAAAATGCTGCTGGAGGAAACAACGACGCGGTGGTCAAGGACATAGCGAGCCACTTGGATAGACTGAACATCGTGACCACATTAATCGCTGTAATCATCGGGATTTTAATCATTTACATCGGGTTTAAGTTGTACAAAAAATGTCATCGCCGGTGGATGGAAGAAGAGATCGGGCTCCGGGCCATGCAGCACCTTAGGGATTCACTGCGAGGTCGTAGAGAAAATACCAGGTCAACGTCAAACTAATTCCATAGAAGTTCGGTATTATTTGTCAGTACTTTAATTATTGTATAAAACATTGCAGCGGGACAGTATTAATACGACACCCGCGCATCAAAGCGCTGACTTCAGACATTCCAACTTATGGTTCTTTCGCAATAGTGTAATACGGCACTATTGTTTGTTAACGGTTGTGTCGCAATGTTCTAGAATAATTTTAACGTTTTAATAATAATTTGATATACAGGTACGTTTTAATTAAGTATTATTTGTTCTTGTGTTTAAGAATTATGATAGATATATTAAACGGTTATTATGACTTATTGTTAGAAATTCGAAAGTATTTGATAAAGAAAGGTCAAAGTAGGTATAACTGTAAAACCACGCTTAAAAAATTAAGCGAAGCTCAAGAAATTGTTGATAGATGTAAAGAACTTATTTCAAGTGAAAAATTAAGTGAGAAACCTGATATTATTTCATTGTGTAGGGATATATTTCATAACGTCCAGAAGGTATACGAGGAAATAAAAATTCTGTGCGATTCTCCAAAAATCAAACCAGACAAAATGGAATTTGATTTAAAAGAGGCTTGTAGTTTGATTCCAGCAATGAACGGTGTCGAGGAGACAACAAAGAGAATGATTGATGCGATCGAGCTGTATGGAGATATGGTGAACGAAGCTGGTAAGTCCTTATTAATTAAGTTTGTCCTTAAGACTAGGTTGTCGGAAAATGCAAAACTACGTCTCTCTAACAGTTATACTACCTTAGAGATTCTGATAAAAGATTTAAAACGACATCTTTTACAGAAAAAATCTTTCATAGCGATACAAACCCAGTTGCAAAACAGTACTCAAGGTTCGAAATCTATTGACGAGTTTGGGACTGAAATAGAAAAATTATTTACTAATCTTACAATTTCACAGGCAGACGGACAGTCAGAAGCTACATCCATTTTAAAAACAATAAATGAAAAGTACGCTATTAAACGATTTTCAGATGGTCTGCGGAGCTCTAGACTATCCACAATCATAGCGGCGCGCGACTACGGTACCTTGCGGGAGGCCATTCAGGCAGCCAAGGATGAGGAGGTAGCGTCAGCTTCAGCCCAACCATCAGGTACCATTATGAATGCATTTAGGCATGGACAGGGACATACTTATTCAAAGCGCAGACGAGGTTACCAATATCCTCAGCGTAACTTTAATAATAACTACTATCGTAACAGTTATGGTCAATATCGTAACAATTATTATCGTGGACAAAACGGACGTCATAATTTCACAAACTTTCGAGGAAATTATCGTAGACCCTTGCCACAATATGGCACTCGGAACAACCGAGGTAGGGCTAGATATATAAGAGATAGGAATGTACGGAATGTTTATACAGCAAACCAGTCCCCAGGCAACACCACACAAAATAATATGAATGATGAAGTTTTAGCGAATAACAGCAATCAGTTTTTTCGAGCTTAAGCACTTCGTTTTCTCTTGTAGCAATAATGCAAAATATGTAACTTTTTATATAAATAATATTAAAAACTACTTTTTGATTGACACAGGAGCTACACTATCGGTTATAAAGAGTGAAGCGCTGCCATATAACATTCCAACATATAGAGATCATACTTTAGTAAATGGAATCGGAGGTCCAAAACAATCTTTGGGTTCTGTAAATTTAACATTAAAGTATAACAGAGAACAATCATTCTTACATAACTTTATAATTTTGGATTCATTACCATTAAAAGCAGATGGAATAATAGGTTTAGACTTTTTAAATGAATATGATAGTATCGTAGATTTAAAAACTAATATTTTAAGGTTATATAGTAACGGCTTCGAGAATAAATTAAAATTAATTGATATACACGAGAAGAATAAGGATGTATTAGTTATACCAGCACGATCAGAATCAATACATTTCTTACAGGTGGAAGATAATATCAATGAAAGGGTGATTGTATGTGGAAGAGAATTAATGAATGACATTTTCTTAGCAAATTCGGTTGGATCTATAAAAAATAATAAAGTTCCTGTTAAGATATTGAATGTTAGTGAGAAGGAAGTAGTTTTACCTGTCTTTAAACCTGTTATACATACTTTAAATAATTACGATATTTGTGAATTTAAACAAAATAACAGGAATGTTGATAAAGTCCGAAATTTATTATCTGAGCTACAATTAAGTCATTTGAACCCAGAGGAACGAATTTCTATTGAGTCAATTTGTGCAAAGTATTCTGATGTTTTTTACAACACAGGTGACAAATTAACCACGACAAATATATATGAGCAATCTATTCCTATAAAACCTAATTCTACTCCTATTTATTGTAAGCCTTATAGATTACCTCAAGCATTGAAACCTGAAATAGCTAAGCAGATAGATAACATGATACAGAATGACATTATTGAAGAAAGTAAGAGTGAGTGGTCTAGTCCTATTTTGTTAGTACCGAAGAAAAGTATAAAAGGAGAAGAAAAGAAGTGGCGATTAGTGGTCGATTTTAGAAAATTAAATGAAATAGTATGTGATGATAAGTTTCCATTACCTAACATAAATGAAATCTTAGATTCTCTTTCTGGTGCTATTTATTTCAGTCATCTTGATCTCCATCAAGGCTATTATCAAGTTAGTTTGGAGCCGGAAAGTCGTAAATTAACAGCTTTCACTACAAATACGGGTCAATATCAAATGAAGCGATTGCCCATGGGACTGAAAACAAGCCCAAGTGCATTTAGTCGCATGATGTCAGTAGCTCTATCTGGTCTGACTTTTGATAAATGTTTTGTTTACTTGGACGACCTCATTGTTTTCGGTAGAAATTTAGACAATCATAATCGAAATCTAATTAATGTTTTAGAGAGACTTCGAAAAGTTAATCTTAAATTAAACGCTCAGAAATGTGAATTTTTAAAGAAAGAAATCTTATATCTGGGTCATGTAGTTTCGGAGAAAGGAGTTTTACCGGATCCAGAGAAAACCAATGTATTAAAAAATTTTCCCGTGCCAAAAACTGCTGACGAAGTCAAACGGTTTGTGGCATTTTGTAACTATTATCGGAAATTTATAAAGTCATTTGCGGAAATTACTATGCCTTTAAATAAATTGTGTAGAAAGAATGAACCTTTCAATTGGACTGATGATTGTCAAAATGCTTTTAATTTTCTTAAAAATTCATTGATGACCTCACCAATCTTACAATATCCAGATTTCTCTGATAACAATGAGTTCATTTTACAGACAGACGCATCAGGTATTGCTTTGGGTGCAGTTCTGTGCAATAATGATTTACGGCCAGTAGCATACACTAGTAGACCTCTGAATAAAGCTGAAAAGAATTACCCTACGATCCAAAAAGAACTTCTTGCAATAGTTTGGTCAGTTAAATATTTTAGGCCTTATCTCTATGGCAGAAGGTTTACAATTATGACAGATCATAAACCCTTACTATATCTTTTCGGAATGCGCGACCCATCAAGTAGATTGCTCAAGTTTAGATTGACATTGGAAGAATATAATTTTAAGATAGTTTATATTAAAGGTAAAAATAATGTGAGTGCCGATGCTTTATCTAGAGTGAGTGTTACATCAGAGGATTTGAAAGGAATGCATGAAAAGGTGGTAAATGTAATGACGAGAGCACAAAAGAAACGAATGGATGAATTATCTCAGGCGAAGAATGATGAGAATGCGGACCTTAGTAAATTTACTGACGATTGGCCCGTACAACCAAAAGTTGTAGATATATTAAGGAAGCCGCATGACTCAATAGAGATGATCTTAATGGACGGAAGAAGGATAAATATGTTAAGAAAGAATAATGTTATATGTAACGAATCTGAATGTTTTGCATTCAGTTCAATTGAAAAGATGTTATATATTAATCTTGATTTCAAGGCGCATTTCTCGCGAGCCGAATTTGTGCAGAAATTAAGTTTATTTTGTAATTCGATGCGCATCGAAGATGTTTGTATAATAAAAAGTGAGGAAAATATTGATTTTATTAGGAATGTTTGTGATGAAATTAGGTCATCAACGAATTGGTCCGGACCACGGATATGCATATTACGAGGAGTAATAAGAATTAAGGATAGTGACGAGAAATTGATAATAATGAATGACTTTCATTTGCTACCCTCTAGCGGTCATGCTGGAGTACGTAGAATGATCAATACTATTAAAAGACGATACTATTGGCCAAGCATTGAAAAGGACGTACGAGAATTCGTGAAAAAATGTAGTCAATGTCAAAAAATGAAATTTTTTCGTTATACTAAGGAGCCGATGGAAATAACATCAACGGCTTCTGAGGCTTTTGATAAGGTATATTTAGATTTAGTGGGACCATTGGAAAGAGATGAGGATAATAACTGCTACATATTGACCATACAATGTGAATTAACAAAATTCGTACAAGCTTTTCCTTTAAAAAATAAAGAGACCATGTCCATAGCTGATGCGTTCGTAAGAAATTTTATTTTTATATTTGGCATTCCCACAACAATAGCAACAGATAGGGGTACAGAATTCATCTCTACGACGATGGAACAGGTTTGTAAAATTTTAAAAATTGAAAAATTGTCTTCGACGGCCTATCACCATCAATCGATAGGTTCTCTTGAGAATGCTCATAAAAATTTGGGTTCATTTTTAAGAACGCAATGTCAGTCTCACACAGATTGTTGGAGCTATTGGTTACCATTTTGGTGCTTTAGCTTTAACACCACGGTTCATTCTGAAACAAAATACACGCCTCACGAATTAGTTTTTGGTAAACTATGTCGCATACCTTCTGGAATTAGTGAAAAAATTGAACCATTGTATAATATCGATGATTACCCATTAACGTTAAAATATAGATTACAACTAGCTCATTCTGATGCTAAGAAAATCTTATTAGATAGCAAAGCCAAAAGAAAAGTGTATTATGACAAAACAGTTAATTCCGTTACATATAATGTAGATGATCTGATATTAATTAAAAACGAAACTGGTCGTAAGTTGGATCCTATATATAACGGTCCTTACCCAGTAATACAAGATTTAGGTTGTAATGTTAAAGTTAAGATTAAAGATAAGATAGATATAATTCATAAAAATCGAACAAAACCTTTTTATCATTAGAGTTTAAGTACTATTAAATAATGTTAGTTGTAAAGTGTGTATGAGTGTGTGTTTGATATCTTTCAAAATAGCTCTAAGATAGTTGAGGATACTTACTTAATATTAATTAATACTAATAAACGAGTAGTGTCTACATAACAAATTATGCATATGTACTAGAAAAAAAAAAAAAAAAGATTTATTTTCACTTTTTTTTTTTTTTTGCTTTCCCCCGAACATGTAGTGTGCACGTAGCTTAATGCTTCGACTGTACTATTGCAATGTAAGCAATAGGCATCGAACACTTGTAATAGATAATTTAGGTAATTGGGATTCAATAAAAGTATTTTGTATCGGTCGGACGTGTTTAAATTAAAACCAATATCCCCCAACATTACAGTATTAATACTTTGCCTTGGGATCAGCTTAATCCTAGTGCGTATTTAGTTCAATCGATTTGTGATTTTTCTTTCTACATTTTGACGCCGGAATGTAATCTTGTAAAGATCTCGAATAAAGAAAATTAAAGATTCATTATGAATGCTTTCAACCGGCGATATACTTACTTAAATTTATCAATCGAATAGTAAGTTTGATTTTTTTATCCCTTTAAATAAAATTTTACGCTTTTCACTAACACGTTTTAAAGTTATCTTCATAAAGGTATCCATCTCGATATTAGTGCCACATCAAAATGTGTCTAACAAGTGTAAGATATAAGTAATTATTATGTTGAAAAATAATTTATAGAAAAGGATTTATTGCAGGTCAGTGTTCGACTTTTTACAAATCTGTAAAGACGCCTTATGGAGTGAGAACAGATGTAAATGCGGATTGGTCGTTATAATATGTTGTGTCTTTATGATCGGTCTATTAATGGGAGCCGGCACGTGTGGTGTCAGTTACAGAAAGTTTAACAGCCCGATTTTCACGTGCATAGATAACTATTTCATTCCCGATACTTACACAAAAATTGAAGATACATATCGAAGTATCGTGTAATGATGCGTATACTTTTAAAATTCTGTACCAACTTAGTAATAAAAACAAAACATGATACAAAATAAAATTGGTTTATTTCCAATAAAGTATAGTTTGAACTGATTTCACAATATAAAAACCAATAAATATTGACATGATGTCAAGGATAAATATTAACATAGGTACATAGGAACCCATGCACAAAATCCATGTAATTGACATGGTTTATGAGAACCAGCCAAGGATAATGCTGGTGGTAAGATTCTTTGCTTTTTATCTAATATCAATAGGCATTCAAAATTCCTTAGACTTGTTTTGGTTACAGAGAGCTATGCTCGTTTTTTTCCATTATCATAAAAAACTTATATAATAAAAAAATACACCATAAGTAGAACATTTAATAAATTTATTACTATCACCATAAGTTTAATATTTGGTCTGTATCTTATATGTAGGTACAACATAAATTTGGTCCGCTAAGGAATGGAATTAAGTTCGCTTTAATCCCCGAAGGACTGGTGCATCCATTTTTTCGAATACTCGTAGACCACAAACAATGCCGCTGTAGCCGGTATCGTCCGCACTAATGTTGGTTTCAACCCGTTATACAGCGCCAACACTCCTGGAATATATATAAACTTTCTCAATAACGCCGTTCATATTATTACGTGACGATCCTTTGATCGTCTCCTCGTATCACTCTCAGTCGTCAGGAATTTTCTTGACGACTCAGAGTGTAGTATATGCATGATTAGCAAGAATGTATTCGTTTTGTTTTACAAGTAGTGATAGCCTAGGAGTTTGATTGTTGGTCTCCTTCACGGTAGGGCGTGCATTCGAATACTACACGCATTAATATATGTTTATCATGTGCGTATTATAAATTACTTATCACTTGCTTCGGTGAAGGAACACGTCGTGACGAAAACTGCATACCTGAGAGCTCCCCATTGGTCTCGAAGGTGTGTGAAGTCTGCCTATCCGCAATGGGCTAGCATGCTTGACTAAGGCCTTACGACTTCTTTATTAATTATTTTATAGCTTTGTTAAAAATAACAAGTACCCATGTATTTGAAGTGGGAAATAGTGTTTATACAGAAATCTCGGTGACTTGGTAAATTTTACATCATTATAATCACACCATAATAACCCATACTTGTCGTTCGCTTTGCTGAGATTAAAACTTGAATATCTTTATTACCTCTTCATATTATACAATTTTAAGATAAAGTAAGTAAACGATGGTAAAAGTAGAAAACAATCTGTAGGTATAACTTAGTCATAAAAGAATTTATCAAAATTCACTCAGTAATTGTATTAACTACGTACGCATCTATATTTAGACAGAAATCACGTGAATAATTAATTAACAATATTATAATTAAATTATTCTCAATGCCAAATAGGTTTTAAGGTCACGATAAGAAAATAATAGTTGAGATTAAATGGCTGTAAGATATCTATATATTATTGGAATGGCGCAATTCATTTGGCTTTTGCGTACAATCGCAATCAATTCTACATCACTTATCTAATAACTTTGATGATGCAAATAAACTTCGGAACGAAATCTCTACGAACTTCATTGTAATGTAGCCTTTATGTTAAAAACACCATACCTTCTTTTTGAACTATGTCATATGCGACTGTTAGTAACTTTTGACTTTTGTTCGATATTTGTACTCGAGACTTGATGACGTCAGTAGGAAATATAACCGTCCACAACACAAGACCGCCAACAGCTCCCGCTATCATGGTCCTCAAGAATCCTATGTCGTCTTTGGATTGACCAGGCTTTGCTAAGAATGTTCTTGTGCCTAAAAAATAAGATACATTTCTTTATTCATAATATACATACTACACCTATAGAGCAACAGCATTAATAGTATAGAGCGGGGTTCTCAAACTATGATTTATTCATGTCGGAAGTAAGCGAAATATCTTTTGCTTCTGGCTCGTCGATCAATTGAAATATTTCACGATTGGTTATAAGAGGGTTGGTGAGTCAAATAAAGTATACAGGCAGGTAATCACCGTACTACCATAAATGAGTTCGACATTGAACCAGGTGGTATGCTTACTGGGATCTCCAAAGACTTCCAACATAAAGAATCTAGCGCCATAACCAAAAACGTTGTTCAGAAGGGTACACCACGTCCAGGTAGCTTGGGATATAGGATGGATAGAGCCCCAGGGGCCGTCCATTTAAGCACGTGAGGCTCGAAAGGGGGGTGTTCAGCGAAAATCACGGAATATCAAAATGGGTGAGGGGAGGCGCAGTAAGATATCACGTGTTTTTATTTTTTTCGTGAAACGCGCGAGTTTTAAACCGAAAAGCGCGGGGCTGGGTTTCAACAATTTCACCGGACACCTGTCGTTTAATTATTTATTTATACCCGTAATTAAAGATAATATTTAAAAGAACTGATCCTTTGTAGGTACTGAAAATACGTAAGTAGTGTTAAACCTCACCACGTATTATCACCAAGGAGCAGGGAGGGGGGTGTGTCTAAAAAACATTACGTGATTAATGGACGGCCCGTTATCGCGTTAATTTAATTACGCCTAATAATTATTATTGCAATGTGTATATTATCGCAATTTCGTGTGTTTTTGCCGCTGTCCAGTTGCTGAAGTGCATCTGGCTGAATGCTGAAGTTCGAATTCAGTTTTAGAAAACATGTAGCCTTGCCGTGAGACAGCGCTAGTGGCCTGATTTAATTCTGGAACAAGTGGACTGCCTGATGATGGAATCCGTAGGTGTTACATATGTTTCAAAGACGAAAGTTTATTAATAAGTAGCGTTAAAATATTTCTTCTGTTTGTAGGTTACACCATCACCTTACATGGTTAATGTTAATAATAAATTACTAATACAAAGTAGACTGATCCAAAATAAATAATTATTATTCTTAATTGACCAGTGATAAACATGAGGATAGAAAAGAGATGTTGCGTAATGCGATAAGTTGTGACCTGCCATTGAACTTTTGTAACCCCGGTGTCATGTGTGTGTGTGATCCAATATTTGGGAAACTCTGATAAAGGGCTGACTGTTAATATTCATAAGTGGAAATATTAATATTACTGTTTAACAGTGATTGTCTTTAGGAGGCTTAAAAAATTGCAATGTGGAAACATGCCATATGATTGTAAGAATTTACCCGTTACCCATAGAAATAAAACATATGACTGAGGCGTTGTCAGCTTAATATGAAGCAGAGCAACTGCTTATTGTTGGCTCTCTGACACAGCCATCGAAACACGTAAAACATTTAACAGTTGATTCTCGGAGGGTACACGGCAAGTAGGTAAAAATCTCTACCGCCATACTCCCATACGGCATGGCATACATATGCGAGTACCGTCGACATTAAACTGAGCGGTACAAATTCCCAGCTACGTTCCAACAGGAGGGCCTTGTGCCCCTAGACAAAAATCTTAGCAGTTAGTGTTCACGCTACATCTTAAAAATATATGGAAATGACATTGGCTGCGGAAAGGTTTTTGGCGTGACAGCACTTCATCTTTCCGCAGGATCTATCATTACCATACATTTTTAAGATAGCGTGAGATTTATGTCTAGGGCTCTGGTGCTATAGCTTCGTTATAGCACTGTCAGGTGAGGTTGGTCTGGTTTCGGCAGTAAATAAACCCTTTTACAGCCCCATTTTACGTGTATTTAACTATTCATGAACCGTATATTTTAGTTAAAAAAACCTACTAAACTTATCTAATCTTACATGCATACATAATGGCATTATTTCTTGTGGAACAACATTTAGGTGCGTGTGTGTAATTAACTATAGATTACAAAAAGTAATTTATTATTCATTATAATGATATACTTAAAACGTTAAACAACTTAAACAGTCGATAATTATTCGCACATTCAATTTATTATGTAAAGTTAATCAACATTACCTCCATGGAGGAACAAAATAACTTATAACTACATACTTACCCGACGCTGGGTAGCTTGGTTAAAAAAAAATATAGTTTGCTCGTAGATGAAACACTTTTTTATATTACTAATATAGTTGCTGACATGAATTACATATATTTTAATGTGAAAAGTTGACTAACGAACGAGATACTTGAGTAAATGGTCATCACTGCGCTTAAACGCCCATAATATTAAAAGCATTACCGTCGCGTTGCAAGCCAATAATAGAGGATCCACATATAACAACAATTAAACTGTAACATTACTATTTAAAGTTATCACGTTGCAAAATGTAACTTCACAGAGTAACAGCGATGTAGATGTGCCATAAAAGTAAGTTTTACCTTCATATCCGCCAAAGAAGAAAAAGTATCCCGGCATCTCTCTCATCATCGTAGGCACTAAACCTCTGAAAAGACCTTGAATTCCATATTGCTTGAATATTTGTTGAGTCAACTGCAGGGGTGTGACTTTGATCTATAAACAAGGATAGAGATCTCATCATTACCAATATTCACTTAGTGTCGATATCGTTTTGCTTGCGATGATGTCATTATTGGAAATGGCACAAATAGCGTTATCAAAACAGCAAAGATAGCATAGCAATGTTTAATTGACATATTACGCGTTTAAGTATGCAAAGATACATATAACTACCTATAGTAACATTGGCGTTGCAATACTTTAAAAAAATAGCCACGGAACAGGTATGGTTACTTTGAACTTTAAGATTGATTTGAATGAGAATTAACTGCGAAATATTTTTAACGTGTTTTACTTGTAATACAAGAG
>DWPQ01001882.1:0-11415 GCA_018251795.1 Perichares adela | reverse complement strand
CGTCTAAGCGCGGTATATAGATTTCACCCTAAGATACGTCTAAGCGCGGTATATAGATTTCACCCTAAGATACGTCTAAGCGCGGTATATAGATTTCACCCTAAGATACGTCTTCTAAGCGCGGTATATAGATTTCACCCTTACTAAGATTAGCGAAATGCATATTACGGATTTATATTGGACAGATATCATGTAACCCTGACTGCCAGTCGTTAACGTCATACAAGGCTTATCAACAATATATTGTCGTGCCGTTATTGTGTCGAAACACCGTAAAAGATCCTAACTCATTTACTTAAAAATTGACTTTTTATTGCCTTACACCATTAGCTATAAGAATAACGTTAAAGTTCCAACCACTAGCCCAGAGCGAATATTGCCTAATACATACGTTCAATGAACAATCTCGGAGTGATTGACAGTGTGAGAAGGCGTGAAAGAGTTAATGTGGTTTTGGGACTCGTATTTTTTTTATAAAAACGTTACAGTTTATACGGGTAAAAAGAAATCACACTTTATTTTCCGCATAACCTGAAAAGTATGCTTAACATTTTTATGTCAGCAATGATTAATCATATTTCATCTTTAAACATTTATCTATCAACTATTTAGTTCTCAATCTATCAGTTTATTTTAAAACTGATGTAAAGTAAACAATATCGTAAAGACCGCGTCCACAAGATTATATTCCGTAGAAAAAAAGTGCAAAATTGCTGTAATCGTTATTGAAATTATAAATTAAATACAATACATAGATTGATATTTCTAAAGAAAAAAAATTGAAATCATTCTAAGCTTCATAAACGTTTTAGTAAAACTACGTATTCATATTAAATACTTAATCAAATTATAATTCATGAAGCCTATGCTTTCTATATAAAACTGAACTTTTTAATTGAAAAGCCGTGATATCATATGGAAGTAGAAATTTATGGTATTGTTTCCAATGGCTGCTCGTAGTCCTATCTATAAATTAATATCTGTAACAAAAAACTGTATATTGCACAAGAAAAGCCAAAAGCCTAATGTACGGAACTCAGCTGTACAAGTTGATTCGCGCTGAACTGGTTTGTGATTTCTGGCTAGTGACCTTGAACGTGGTGTAGCGGGCCATGCACGTCGCGCATCATCGCCGGCGTCGTTCGTCGCGGACACATCTCGTCATGCCGCTGGCCGCTAGCCGCGTCAGTGCTGCCAGTCCCGCGCTCCAATAGGCGCGGATCGCGCGCACGCAAAATCGCGCGGGAAATGTTTATTTACGTATACGCGAAAATATGGCATAGTTCGTTTTAAAATAATTTATTAATTATATAAAACAGTGAATTTATCCAGTTTTTTAAGTACTTACGTTTTTTAATAATATAATAAGTACGGTAATTGATTATACATACGGGTTATTTACCGAAAAATTACCAACTTCCCTACGTTTAACTTGATGGAATAAGATTTATTTCTATAAGGTATATAATTTTCATTTTCAATAATCGGCGTATCCTCTTCATTAAATTTATTTAAAAATATTTATATGAAACGTATACTTCTAACTCATTTTTATTTTTAACCAAGTTGGAAAAGTAGCAAATCATTATCGGACAACTTATAAATACGTTTAGTTGTTATTGGAAATATCTGTATGTAATTCAGGAATATTATATATAATTACTAAATTAATTATGGAAAAGACATAAGAATATTTTATACACAGAATAATGTACAATATTATGTATTTACGTATTTTATCTAAATACTTTACATCTCGCTCTACTTGCGACACTTTTCTTTGCAGATTATTCTCCAAAGATTAAGTGGATGAAATTAATACGCAATGATAACCTTTGTACAAATTATTTTATTATCATAGTCAAATATAAGGATTTGTGCAAACTTGCTTATTTTAGAGTTGCAACTAAATGTATTAAATTAATTTAGAAAATCATTACAATAAACAAATGTCTTTAAATGTTGACGTTGTTTTTAGTCTGATGACTATGTCTACTGATTAACACAGCTTTAAGAAATTGTTTTAAAACTTAATGCGATCGGTGGATTTTCTTATATTAAGATATCAGCGATGTTTACATGAAAATGTATTGAATACCATCGTTTCAACGCTGCGTGTCATGTTTACAATTCAGACCACTTGTATTGATCTGCTGTTAACGTACTATTTTTGGGAGAAGTCAAAGTCAAAGTTTGCTCCCTCAGCGATATTAATTCTGATTACGTTTTCTACTACGCTATGTTGTACATATTATTATTAGTAGTGGATTGTGTATACCTCGCAGCTGATTTTAAATATGTATAATTCTTATATCTTATACATATAATTCGTCTGCCCCAGAGTATTGACTCATGTCACTGTATGCAGTTGACATATACATAGAGCACAGGTTGACATATACTTAAATACATAGGCCACAGCTAGTAATTATATGTAATTACTAGCTGTGCCCGCGGCCTTGCCCGCGTTGAAATCAATGCGTCAAAAAGTTTTGCCCGTGTAACTCCGATTCCCGCGGGATTAAAAAAAATACTTAACCTAAATTACTCCTTATTACATCAGCTATCTTCCAGTGAGAAACCCGTCAAAATCGGTCCAGCCTTTCCAAAGATTACCCGGAACAAACAGACAGACATACAGACAACATTTTTAAAAACTTGTTTTGGTATATGTACTGTGTAAATAATATTTTATGTAGAGATAAATGTTAAAATGAAAGACTATCTTAAAAATATATAGAGATACATAAAATTGATGCAGTTATAACTGCATATATTAAAAAAACCTACATATATATTTTATCATGTTGAATACTCAAGGCACGGATGAAAAGATTATATATGGGACTTGTCCGGTCATTCAACCCTTATTTATTCTGTCAGCTTTTATCTTCCGGTATTTAATTTATGAATTCATTATTACAGTCACATTACAGGTATGTATTCTATAATATGTTAAATACACACAGTTTTAGATAAATTTGTGTATTGAATTAAAAACCTTTTTCATTTTTGCATTATCTTAATACTCAAAGACCAAGACGCATCAAGAATAGATTTCATTTAATGTTCTATCCTGTCTAGCGTGTCATATTATCAGTACCTAAACAAAAGAAGAGTGCAGTTGAATCAAAACCTAGTATTTCATATTGAGGTCATCTTTCATAGTTATTAATTTAATGCACCTTCAATGATAGAACGGATGTTTAAAGAATTATAATCACTTCGATATCTAGTTAGATTTATCCTTCGTGCTTCGGAGCTCATTACCACAGCGCAAAGGGGCATCCTTTAAGGGCAAGCTGAGCGTGTTTTCCTCGTTTTCTCCGCCTGTTAATAACATGCATTTTATAAGCAATTCAGATAATTCATAGCATCATAATATGTATCGAGTATATACTTTGTAAAGCAGAATGTAAATGTTCAATGTAAAAAAATATTACGCAGTTATTGTTTACGTACGTCTATAATAATATTAATATAATGATAAAGTTAGAACATCAGCGTGCAATACGTTACTCCGTATTAATGTAAGTATCGCAATCAACCGAGCTTAACGATGTGACCGACTTATTATCTGATTACTTTTCCGTCTCTCACCAAAAAACATAATAAGCAAATCCATCACAAGTTTTCCGGACTCTGTGAACCAGTAACACTCTGTTCTTGATTTAATTTCGCCTGGTACAAAATATGTGATTATTTCTATTTGTTTTTTAAAATACTATAGATCTAGCAATAGAAATAAACAATTTTATTTACTCTTCTTCTTTACCTGTACTAGAGTATTAATAGGGGCAATAGGTCTGCCTGTGAGGACAGGTGTCCAACAAACAAAAAGTGACAGAAGACAGAGACCCGTACTTGTACCGTCAATACGCTGAAATAAAAAGAGACAGGCGGAGCGCAATGGCTATCTCTATTTTTTTTATGGTAACATTTTAGGATGACTCCGCTTACAAAATATATTTTCTAGGGTATCCTATACCTATCTCTTGTACGGAATGGAAGATTATTTATTAAGAGGAATAGAATTATTTTATTACATAAACTGACATGGGAATAAGTCAAGGCAAGGCATTAAGCTGAAGGTTCGTGTGTTTGAGGTTCAATAATTAGTTAATATTAACACTAAAAGACCTTGAAATTATAATCGTGAAGTGGTATAAAATTTTGCAACGATTCGAGAGTAACAATAGCCATAGTAACGATTCCACACAAACAAGGCATACCCCGATTGAGATTGTATAACACATTTTAAATGAATACTCGTTGACCCCGAAATAGTTCATTACGATACGAGCGACCTAAGTGGTCTATCATTGCACGGAGCGGAGTTAGCCCCCGAGCGTAGCAAGGGTGTAAAACGTAGTGGTACCAAATCTGTCAAAATATATCATTTTGACAGATTTGGTACCACGATCCAATTGAATCGTAATATAATCGTTTATAAACTAGGAGTATCAAGGCCCTGTTCAATGACACAAATTACTACAATTAATACTAATAATAATGCAGTAATACTAATATCTTTTTCAAGCTGTGATAGCCTGGTGGTTTAAAACTCGGTGTCCAGAGGGTCCCAGTTGGAATTCTTCACGCACTACATTTCTTTCAAAAATCCTGTGCGTATGGCCATATCTGAAAGATCTGCATCATTTCCTCGAAGGCGTATGAAGTTTGCCCATTGGCCAGCGCTGAAGCGAGGTGAACTATGGCCTTAACCCTTCCTTATTGAGAGGTGACCCGAGCCCAGCAGTGGCACAGTAATGGGTAATGATTATAACAAATAACATTTTAAATTATTATAACGTGATGCTAAACTAACATTCCATCATTAGAGTCGATGTATTTAGGACGGTAAGACGCATTAACTTAACACCACTACGTCCATTTCTTACCTGTATTTCGATAAAAAAATCATTACATATATCTTAAGTACGAGTGTTTAACAAATCATCTCGTATAGAGTTGTTAAAACCGGTTACTTCGCATAAGGTTTTAGCCCATAAATAGTTTACTCTATTAACTGCAGAGTCTACAATGCTAAATAAAGGTGATGGTAACAAAAAGATTGCTAATCATAATCATCATAAAAAGCGATAATACAAACCACTGTTCTGCATGGTAATTGACTCTTAATATTATTGCATTGAATGAGCAGTTTTTTGTTAGTGCCATTAGCATTGAATAACATCATTATTACAATATTTAATCGCAGGTGGCAATGTTGCAATGCAATGCTATTTTTAGCGACCAGTTTGCGGTGCATCGCTAATACTTCTGAAAACGGTAGTACGAGGTCTCTATCAGTTTGCTCCTTAGATATTCATACATACAGTGAATGGAATACACAGTAGTCATTGACAACAAATGTATGTTCGTACACTTACCTAAGTGTCATTTTAAGTTAACAAACAATTTGCCGAGGTTGAACAGCGGTCGTGGTCGTGACAGATGTTTACCGAATACACGGAGTATGACAGATAACGTCAGTATAAATTCTCACAAAATTTGTAGTACGCTCTGAAGTTGTCCTTCGTCCTATATTTCCCTATAATTTGATGTTGCAATGCAACTCGTGTCGATGTTCGCAGCATACTAGACATTCGGCGAGAGCTCTAATTAAACTGATTTATTTTAAAACAGTAACATACGAGTTCACTTATCGTGATCATAGTAATTAAGTATTTACTTATCTCAATATTTTAACGATAAATTTAACTAATAATTTAGAAGTATTCCGTAAATACTAATAAGTATTAATGTTTTAAAAATAAGTTCTTAGTCTCCCCATAATGTCGGTTATCCTCTAACATAGAATCTACAGATTCTAAAGTGTTTCCATAATAAAAAAAAAAATAGTTAAAAAATGCAATACTCACGCAAGTTTATAAATATGCATTCTATAATTCGATAATTGAAACGTGTCCGTTCTGTTGCGACATCGTAATATATAATTTGATGTAATCCATCTAACGTCTCGTGATCATAAGACATTTGGATAAAAGTTCAAGTTCACTATTTCAATGTTTCACAACGACCAGCTGTATGGCCCAATCTGACATTGGAATTATTGATAATTGTTACTTACAAAATCTTTCCATGCATTGGAACCTAAAATTAAAGCCTCTGGATTAAAATTTAATAGAGATATATAATAAAAATAACATCTCTATTTAATAGAGATAGACTTTGACTTTTCATGCGTGTTTGATAGAGATGATAAGACAAAAATATACGTGTCTTACATACAGTGATTTCTTATGGTATGAACATCGATCTCCCACACGGGGCATCGGGAGATCCCCGAGAACGATTATAAAAACCTACACCACAATATTTTATTGAAATCATTTTTATTCGAGTTGTGTGCGTATTAGAAATTAATTATCACTGTAGCAAGTAGCAGGATGCGCGCGCGGCGCACACTCCTCGCATACTTTCTCGTTTGCACAACGACTTTCTCACTCACTCGGCGCACGAGAGACCCCGAGCATACCCGACGACGCACGACACCGCATGGAGCAACAACACTTGTTCGTCCTTTCATCACTTGCTTTTCGATAGAGGAAAACGTGAGGAAACCTGCACACCTGAGAGTTCTCTTAATATTTTCAAAGGTGTGTGAAGTCTGCCAACCCGCACTTGGATAGCGTGGTGTACTATGGCCTTAAACCCTCAGAGTGAGAGGAGACCCGAGCCCAGCGGTGGAACAGTTACGGGTTTTTGTGTTGTTATGGTGTACAATAAATAGGTTTTGTATTGTATTGTAGTAAGTAGTGATTAGCTAAACTTACCTGGCTATACAGTTCCACCGACGACTCTCCTTTCAACTGGTGACCAGTGAGGTATGTGTTGTGGCTGCTAGCTATGTAGTACTGGCTGAGAGGTCCCGACATCTCCTTCGTCCATTCCTTGTGGGCCTCCTCTTCTTCTGCTTCGGGTTTGCTACAGACAATAGTTACAAATAGTTGAGTTTATTAGAAGCTAGTTTCTCAGTTACAGGGCTCACGAATAATTAATTGTACAGACGCCTAGCATATTATTCTTAATTTTAGAACACTATAAAATGTAACGACGTACTGTATGTAAGTGACCTAAAAAATAAGTAAATAAATAATAGATTTACTGTGAAACCCTTAAAACCGCGCTTAAACTTAAAGATTGCAATATAGCAAGATAGCAGTATGGACAATTATTCTGCGACTTTGCGTAACATTTTCGTAAGTCAATAAAATTGTACTCTCAAGATACACTCTACTTCAGATTAGGCTGAGTCAGTGATGTTAAGAAATACAAAAACCAAAGTTGTCCATACTACAAATCAAAGCAGTCGAAGATAAGACTAACTGCGGTTTATAGATTTCTACTACATTGTATGTTAAGTTAGGGCGAGTAAATGAAATGCTTACTGTAAATACGAAAAGTGTGTTAGCTTAAAACTTTGAGATAAGTCTAAGCTCGCTATAAAGATCTGAGCCTTAGTAACTCTGTTATTGTAAGATTGTTGTTGGGGGTTTGGCTCCATCCATCAGTAAGTCCAAATGATCTCATCTGCACGTGCTCAACTGAACGGATGAGACTGACGCTATATATCGCCTGTCTCAGTGTCTTGACCATCCAGTTTTAATCCTTAAGGTTTTCATGCACGCTGCAAGAGCTTTTTACCCTCACCCTCCTTTCTCGGTTACCGTGCCGAAAAGCTAAGAGGAACTTTGACCAATAACGGATGTGTCCAAAGCTGTAAAGGCTGCTCGAGCCAACAGCAAAATGTCTATCAGAAAAACAATAACAGTTACAGTACAGTATCGTACACAATACAACAATAATACAGTATCGAAAAGCAAATTGAGCGAATCGGCTTTGGCCATCAATGTGGTCGTCTTTGCCGTCATAGACATCCATAAGCAGGTAACTGACCATCAGGTAAAAGGCGTTAGCTAGTGATATGATACTCACCCGAGAAAGTTGTTGACCCGACGTTGTTCTGGGACGAAGGCGTAGTTGTCTTTATCCGTTAGAAACCTGACGAAACCCTCGAAAGAGAGACAGTTGTCCGCCCGCAGTGTCGGGTCGGGCTCGTGCCTCTGAGAAAGAGTTACTTCAATAAACCAAGCTTCAATCCATTATAGACCGGTACTTGTTGCCCGATAACTTAAAGACAAACATCTTAGCGATTGGCGTTCACGCTTCACACCTTAAAAATGTATGGTAATGACATTCGCTGTGGAAAGATGTGCTGTCAAACATGTTTACGATGACCGCTAACCGCTAAGTTGTTGCTATAGTATAGTTGTCCATTGGCTCTTGATAGAGCCAGGTTGATACCTGGTTAAGTGCCAATCGGGTAAATTATCATCACAACCCATGCTCGGGTTTAATGCACTATTGACTACATTAAGTGCGAGTTGCAGACATTACTTAGCTTCGAGAAATCAAGGAGATCTCTCAAGTATGCAGGTTTCCTCACGAGGTGTTTCTGTACTGAAGCAAGATGAAAATTATTTCAAATTTTAATGCAGCCATTGCTGATATTTGCTTGAACTATAGGTTGTTTGATATAGGATGGTTATAGAATTAAGCAATCTGTATCTATACTTATTATAATACAAAGTCCCCCGATCCCCCCGATATTATTTCCCTATTTCTCATAATCTATTGAAATGATTTTTGTACAGTTTTTACTAAAAGATAGTGCAGTACTTTGAGAAGGTTATAGGCAATGGTGCATTACGATTTTATGTCAATTGACTGAAATATAAAGATTAATTTTAAAAAATATCGCCGCAGGCACAGCTAGTTAGTTATAAAAGTCGAAATAAATAAATAATTAGTTTCCGCGGAACTGTAACTTTTGAAATGAAAATATTTTGTGCAGTACCATTCGGAAAAATAACATTCAAACCACCAGAATATCACGTCCTGGTAATTATCTTTTCATAGTTTCTTCTTACATGTATAATATCCCTCAATTGTTGTTCATCCTTTGGCTCGTTTTGTCTCGTTTCGCAGAACTTCCCCAGCGTAGGGAGAGTCAGAACTCTTCCGCTCATGTCTGGACATGCTCCTGCAACATTCGAATAAATCAGCCAAATATGCTCGGATCTGGGTTGCGGTTGAAACAGCAATAGTTTAGTTCAGCGTATTATTTAATTCGCCAAATGTGATCATGGCTCACTGGTGTTTGGATAAAATTAATTTAACTGCAAACACAAATAGCATAGAACCTGGTAACGCAGCAGCTGCTAGAAGGTCGAATGCTTTCTTCCTGCTGGCTTTGTCGCTGGGCGGCTCGAGGTCTAGCGAACCGTTCCTTGTCAACAGTCCTAGAAAATAGGTATTTTGAAAAATATATTCTCATATTATAACAATGTTATTTTACAAAGGCGTTTATTCATTTCGAGCGTATACAGACGCAGTATGCAATAGCGTGAAGACGATCGAGCGGGCGTTCGGATCGAGACGAGTCGTGTCAGACGCTCTCAGAGGGAATCTACGTCAGGGTTGTAAAAATATAAATAAAAAAGACAATATCGATTTAACATTTTACTTCTGAAACTTGCCAATATGTTTGAAAAATAAAAAATGTAAGATTCTTCCTTGCGTTAGACTGATATTCAAATCACTTGTTACCTTACTGTACCAAAAGTACATTTCTTTAACTGTTCAGCAAAAATGAATACGGGAATAAATTTACCAGTTCTGAACACAGTTTTACTTCTAAACAGCTCCGGAGAACTTCTGCTCTTCTCTGCCCCCAGGAAAGGGCATCTCGTTCTGGGGACCGCTAACTGCTCGAACACGTCTCTCAGTTCTGATCGCATCACCAGGCTGTGATGAAAATGTTATAGGTACAGTTCCCCAGCAATGCTACGAGTAATGCTAAGGAGTAATCAAGGTTTACTTGGGAATGAGCCCTGGACACTACCAAAGAGAGGTATCAGTTCAAGCGGGATTACGAGGCTTCTTATTATGTGCTTAATGGATGGTGAATTTTCTGTGATGATTTTAAGGGATGTGAATCTCAAATGGACCAGTGTTCCTGACTCGGTTCCAGGCGCCTCTTCTCCAATGGACACAATGGGCACATGTCAAAATAGTACTATGTTATGGTCATGAAGGCTCCACTATCCTAATGTGCTCAAGGCCTCTAATAGATGAAAAACGGTCCTGCACTGTTCACTTATATTTGTTCATTCCGAATATAAAAACAGTGAAACACTACGTAGTGTTTTTACTCTTAATTTCATCATAATATGCATCATAGTGTAGTTTACGATTCGTACCTGAAACTCCGGAATAATGCCACGAAGTCCATAAAGTCTAACTGCGTGTCATATCCTATGGAGCCTGTCCGTAGGTGTTTGAGGTTCTCCCAGAACCTCTCGCTGGTCTCCAGTCTTCTTAAGCTACGGATGAGTATTGGATTAAAATTAAAATTTTTAATTGCATCACGCTATGCCGTACTTTGTTGGGTTCATCGATTGTAGCATTTTCGGAGAGTTGGCAAACCTTATCCACCTATGAAAATGTTATCGAGGATCCTCAGGTATGCAGGTTTCCTCACAATGTTTCTTTCACCGAAGCAAGTAATAATTAGGTTTAGTGTTAATTTTATATGAGCTGTTGCCAGTACCAATAATTTTTCTTTACAGTATAGGATTACGAATATGGAATATAACAGCTCAAACTTTGACCATTTTCTACATAATTTGTACACACTGATAAGATTCTACAGAAACAAAAACGCGTAGCATCTAGGTAATTATACATGTAAATAAAATTGGAGTGTCTGTTTTCAATATTAAAATAACCGCTTTTTACTAAAGATACACATTATGTATACACGGTACATATTCCATTATTTTTTGTTTGTCTCTCTGTCTATCTGTCTGTTTGTTCGGATAATCTCTGGAACGGCTGGATCGATTTAGACTGGACTTTCACCGAAAGATAGCTGATGTAATAAGGACTAACTTAGACTACTTTGTATCTTAGAATTCCTGCGGGAATCGGATTTACGCGGAATTTTTTTTACGACACACTGATTTCCGTGCGGACAAAGCCGAGGGCACAGCTAGTATAGAATATAGCAGCTCAAACTTTTATGTGACGATCTACTTTATTCGAAGAGATCCCGCGATGAGATTGTATAGAAAACAAAGCGCGTAGTAGCATTTGTTACTAACATCCGAAGCTTACCTACTCCTATTGGGAGAGCCGGCGATGATGCTTGTTGCAGCGGCGGTGAGGCTGCTGTGTCGTGGGGCGCACGGGTGGTGATGGCTGGTCGCTGCGGAGTACGAGCTGAGAACAATGAGAAATTATCATTAACACTAGCCTTCATCCGCTATTTCAACCAATTACAACCCTTTTGTCCAATAAAAAAATAGCCTATGTTCTCTCTCAGGC
>DWPQ01001881.1:0-11415 GCA_018251795.1 Perichares adela | reverse complement strand
ATTTAAGCTGAGTGTGTCTTTAGAGCAAAATTTTGATGACTTATGAAAATTTTGATGAGTTACGAAAATTTAACACTAATACTGTGTGTGTTTGTGTGTGACAGAGGGTGACGCTAGCAACTCGTGTGAGTTCACGATCGTGAGTCTGGACGGCAAGCGGTGGCGCTGGGTGGTGGGCGCGGGGGGCTCCCCGGCCGCCGCCGCCGCCGAGAGGGACGCCTGGGTGTGCGCTGTGGAGGCACAGATACTCGCCTCGCTGCAGGGACGGGTGAGATATATATTGTTTTTAATATATTTTATTTTAATATACGATAATGAGCCTGACGGACCGATTTGCGTATACGTCTAGATCATCAAATTCATCAAGGTTGTTGACCCTAGAACGCAACGGGGACACGTTTATTACTCATACGGTCTACCTGCAGATAAGGCGTCAATCATACTATAAAGTTCGGGTTAATGAAGAAGATATAAGGTCACTACATCTTTACTAAACCCACCAAGTAATAATAATTATTTTATTTAGTATGTATCGTTGTATTCCAGACGTCCCGGCAGCCGGCACCGACGGGCGCCAACTCGACGGGCGACGTGCGCGCCACGTACTACGTGCGGCGCGTGCACGGGAACGACAGGTGTTGCGACTGTGGCGCACACGGTAAATATATATGGCGCAGATCGCTGACATCATAAATGTGATAACTATGTTATTACAGAGTTCATAAATGATGGTGTTGAATGGAATAGACGACGTAAGACGTCAGATAATGGCATGAGGATTTATGTTTTCTGAGCTAATGTTTTTTCTCATGTGCAAATATTTCAAGACTATAGGACGAATAGGACAATATGTTTGTGTTATCATTTAGTATGTACCTATATAAATTAATGTTTAAATTGTAACATTAAAACAATTTGTTTCAGATCCGGACTGGGCCAGCCTCAACCTTGGGGTGTTGATCTGCATAGAGTGCTCCGGGATTCACAGGAACCTCGGCTCACACATATCGAGGGTGCGCTCTCTGGACTTGGACGAGTGGCCGTGAGTGTTACATTGCACTAATTACTATTTAAAATGAACATTATGTGGAAACATGGGTAGTGGAGTGAAGTGATTTTAAAGATGTTATTGGCTGTTCCAATTGGCAACAAATAAATAAATAAAAAGTGTAGTCTGCCAAAATTTGGGTCTGTGAATGGACTATTAAATTTAAATCCTCTAATTTTCTCAGACCCGATAATCGTAGCCCAACAATAGGACATTATTGAATTGTAATAATAACTATATGAATTGTTTAAGTGGCGATTTTTCACATCCAAAACACATCCTGAATCACAATATTACAGTATTCTAGACTGTTTCAAGTTTCAAATAATCGAAGCATGGTCGCACCTCGGGCAATACTAGCTTGGCTTGAGATCTCCCTTTGCTGAAAATATAAATATTTTGTAATGCATTAAAAGTCGTCATAAAGACGTCATGCTATTACAAATCACTTACATTTCAATGTAAAGCAATTCAACCGCTTTACACTATCATAATATCGCTTCAACCACTCTAATGGATTTGAATACTATCACACCCATAAGGTATATAATATGTAAGTCGGCACTTTAATAGAATTGACCACTTGGACTATACAATCGGGTTGTGAAATACAGTTAGTACGTAGTGTTAACTCTGTCTGTTTGTTTGTTTGTCTGCAGGCTGGGCCACGTGAGTGTGATGGTGTCGATGGGCAATGCGCTCGCCAACTCGATATGGGAGGCGGACATCCGCGGACACGTCAAACCGATGGCTGCCTCCAGTAGGGAGGAGAAGGAACGGTCAGTTTACTTAAATATTTTACACGGATTATGGTTGCGTATTTTATTTATTTCCCGCACACTAAAATAAAACATATTTTTTAAATTGTATTAATATAATATAATACTAGCAAATATCACTCCATACTATACAATTTAAGTGTTCGCGTCACCTCTTGAAGGGTTAAATCTAATTGCTGTTTTCATTTTATTAAGACTAAGTGAAAATCCAGTTGGTTAGTGATCTTGACTTACGGCCGCGCGAATGACCCCGGGTTTGAATCCCGGCCTGGGCAGATGATAAAAGTTTGGTGTCGTAGATGTTTGTTGTCTCATTTATACATCCATATCTACCGTGGCACAACGAGTCCAGTGTGTAGAAAATTGTATTGGTGTCATAGTAAATTATGTTCAACAGTGGACTTTAAAGGGATGATGATAATGAAATGATGTTCTCCATTCGCAGTTGGATTCGTCTAAAGTACGAGCGTCGGGCGTTCCTGTCGAGTGGCGACCCGCCGGGCGGGGCCGGGGGCGAGGCGCTCCGCACGGCGGCGGCGCGGGGCGCTATCGCCACGCTGGCCCAGCTGCTGGCCGCGCCGCCGCCGCGCGCCCCCTCGCCGCACGACCGCTCGTTGGCGTTGCGCGCCGCGTCCGCCGCCGGACACCTCGCCGCCGCGCAGCTGTTGATATGGGTGAGTTACTTTAATATTATTACATCAGCTAGGCGCGGTTTTACTTACTCAAAACGTACGCTAAAGTATGGAATTATTTTTTAGTACTGTATGGACGAAAAATATATTATGTAAATCTACATCTTAATTATTAAATAAGCAGAAATATATATATAAATAATTTTAGTGCTAGTTTAAAAAAAAAATTTTGATACTCAGTCGATGATTTTCTACCAAACACGCAGTGTTAAAACATACATTAGGGTAATATTGTATTGTCTTGTCTACATCTATACATGTATACAAATAAATAAAATTGGAGTGTTTGTTTGTTATATTAAAATAACCGATAAAAAACAACCCGTAATTGGGCTTGGGTCTACTCTCACACTGATCAAAATAACCGCTTTTGATTAAATGCATATGTGTGTATATTCTCGATTTCGACGGACTTTCATTTGAAGATAGAGGGGGTTGTGGAGCATAATATTTGCTACTTTTTATTTAGAATTCCCGCGGAGATGGAAATTCCGCTGGAAAAACTTTCTGACACTGTGATTTCCACGCGAGCAAATCTGCGGGCACAGATCACTTAAAAATAAAAGTTGAATAGCTAGTGCAGTGAGCAGTCAATGGACTTCTGATATTGTTCCAGCACAACGGTAACCCGAACTTCCCGGATGCGGACGGTCACACGTGCGTGTTCTACGCGCGCGCCGCAGCCAACCACCTGTCGGGGATCCCCCCGCAGTACCCCACCAACCTGCAGCTCGCGTGTCCGCTGCACCCCCACCCGCCGACCAACTCCGGCACCAACTCCTCGAACTCCGGCACCAACTCGTCCAACTCGAGCTCGAGCGCCAAGAGCAACCTGAAGAACGCCGAGCCGGAGTGCAATTGCATCATCTTCGAGCTCCTCAACGGGCAGAGCGCGTCCAACGCGCTCGTGGAGCTGCTCATATCGCTCCAGAACAACCAGTACGCGGGTAACGGACACATGGTGTACGGGAGCACGCGGCCGCTGCATCCGCTGCTCGCCAACGGCAAGTGTGGCAGTATTGTGTGATTGGGATGTAGTGGGATGTACCGCCGTCTGTACGCGTCTCGGTTGTAGTTTGTTTGGATTCGAATCAATCACGGTTTGTTTTTGATGACTAAATGTAATCGGTAATTGTGTGCAAGTCGTTGGAAGGTAGTTGTGATTCCATATTTAAATATGGATTTTTTTTTTAAATAATCTTGAGTATGCGTTTTAAGTAACAAAAGTAATCTACTTATGATACAAAAATAATCTTGCACTGTATCTGTTATTTGTTCGGCGAAAATAAATAGTATTTAAGGCGGCGAAAGTAAATTATATTTTAGTTAACAGCCAAACAGACTACAACAACACGCGGTTATAACCATTCAAACATCTTAAAAATTGTTTTATTCAAGAAAATTAACGACTGACATTATTTACTATACGTACTGTATACCGTATTTATTATATATACCTTTCATACACATTACGTATAATCATAACAATAGCACCCTTTGTGTAAATTACATTGTATAGTACAATTGTATTAAAAAAAAACAACAACGTCTGATATATTATTTCGTATGTGATTTATTATAAATTTAGTTTATTGCCTTCACAACAAGCTCAGTAATATAACTTCATGATGCAATAATAGAAATGAATGCATAATTCCCGAAGATGTCTAAGTTGAGTTAAATTTGGTCGAATTTAAACAGTTATTTATCGATGGTCATAGTTTCTGTACCTGGGTCGACATATCGCAAAAATAATACAACAGAGTTAAAACTCAAAATCGTCAATTTTGCAAAATCAATGAAGAACTTATCGACACCTAATATTAAAATACAAAAACGATATGTGCTTTATGTCTAGTATGTAAAGATATATCTTATTGTATATTTTATTATTCCAATGCGGTTGTATTTTCATGAGGGGCACTGAATTTTGGATATAGTGTTCTGTCAAATTCGATGTATTTTGAGTTACGACACTATTGCATTATTAGTGCGATTGCGATAGGTCGGTTTAAAAACGATAAACAAATTTAATGCACTGTTTTGCTCGGCGATATGTTTGTATGTATTTCCACTGGTGCTTTACAAAACTATGATTGATTTGTATCGTTTGAATGTGTATAACGTTAATTTCATTATGTTTAAATGGTGCAATTGTTTTTAACTAATGGGGAGAAATTGGATGTGTGTCAATATGTAAAGAAAATTGTATAGTATGTTACCGATCTAACACAAACTGTTTGTATTACATTGTATGTTTATGTAAATTATACAGTTATACTACTTAACAAGCTCATCCACATAATTGTCCCACTGCTGGGCTCGGGTCTCCTTTCATAAAATATAAGGCTATAGTCCACTATTCTGGCCAAGTGCGAATTGGACTTCACTCACGTAGAGAACATTATGGACAATTCTCTTCTGGTTTCCTTGCAATGTTTTGCTTAATGATGCAAGTGATAATTAATTTATAATATGCACATGTTAAAAAAAATCGTGAGTCGGACTCAAACTTCGAGCCCTTCCATTCAGCCACTCAACCACTGGACTATCATTACTTAACATTGTGTTAAAAGAATAATGTTAATTTAATTTTTTAAATTGTAATAGTTATAAATATATGTCAATTTAAAAGTTAATTATCAGGCATTTAGATAATGTTACAGTTGGTCGGTAGGGATTTAAATTTTGATTTGTGGCTCAACCCGACGTTTGAACCATTTTATATTTTTCATATTTCATTGCAATTTACACTAAAAGATAATATATAAAAATTTAATAATAATGTTAAAACTACTTACATTCACTTGATATAAAGTATTTGTGACTTGAATTAAACTATTTGTGACAAAATTAAGATGTTTCCACAGACAGTGTTTGAAATATAAATATAATTAAACTACACGATATTCTAAATACAATTTGTATGTAATGTTTGTTTGTTTGTGATGTATGTCAATAGTGAACGTTATTATGTGCAATTCATTGAATCATAAGTACATTTAGATTTATATTAGAAATGTGTGATACTAGAATCACAAGTAAAAATATTGTGTGTCTGTATAGATGTTACATCACAAACTATTTAATATTGTCGTTCAACTATTTAAATTATGAATTTGATATTACAATATTGCGGCTGGTCTCTGTATTATAAATGTTGACTTCAGCGCCGCAGCGGCGAGGGGAGGAACTACTCTTGCTATTTGTCAGCATCAGTTTTCACTAATATTGACTTTTTAGTATTATGGTACTCCTAAGGTCCCAAGTTCGATTCCCGTCAAGAGCAAAAATTTTTGTGTTAAATACATGCGCGCTCTCGAGTCGCGGGTGTTTGTGATATCCGTGTCACCGACACGTCTGTGGCATAAGGAATTTATATCAGGGTTCGATTATTAGGTTTTGCAATTTGATTAAATGCCAAGATGGAGGTATACAAAATGGTACTACGTATATTGAAATAATGATTGCATTTATATTACAGAGATTAGTGGTTATATGTACCCGGAAGTAATTATTGTCAATATAGAATCGATATTTAGAATCGATTGTTTTTTGTCGACAGCCCACGTTATTCTGGTCGTGTTATTCAAATATCGAACATCGTGCATCCGGTGTAACGTTGGCCAGCGTTAGGTATAAACGTTTTTACTAGGTATACATAAATTATTGTTTAGTGTACAAGATCTCAGCTCAACGCTATATGTAGGGTATATTAGGGTAAATATTTTAGTCGTAATTATATAGTCGCTTTGTATCCCCTTTTCTTCCCCGATGGGTGTAATTTTCCGAAAGTGTCTACTTCACATTAATTCCTTGACGTGATTGAGGTTAGGTTTGTGAATATCATTTTAATTTACATGTTGAAGTGATTATATCATGTACTTAATTTTGTTCGTTGCGGTTACCATGAGTTTATATTATCGTTTTTATTTTGCGTTCGCAAACTATACAACTTTTATGATATCTAGTTCGGTTCGTAACCGCTAGAGGGACGCAATTGCCCATTCAAATGTTTGCTAGTAAGAAATAGTTTAAAAACTCATGGTGGCAGATTACATTTCAACTTACGTCATATACATTTTTAAACAGGATTTCATTGACTTCAATGAATCCATTGTGATCGAAGATGGTACATATTCTATTTATTTTCTTAATCACTATCGTAATTGAACGCTATGTTAATAGTTGAAAGTTAATGTCAAAGAATTAATGGCACAAACATTCCATAATATCATTTTAAACATGTGTATTTTTGTTACCCGTGGGGTGTATTGTAGTGTATGTGATATTGTAAGGTTTCCCGCATTAAGCCAAACGTACTGAACCCTTCTGTGCCTACTTCTAGGTAGTTAACGCTTCCGCGCCGCAGCGTGCACCGCCCGTCACAACTCTCGTATATAATATAGGATTTATACTTTCCACGGCCCGCGGTGTACGCTGCGGTGGTTTTCGATGTAAAGTATAAATTCTTACGAATCTATTAGAATAATAATTGGCAGTTGTAGATTAGTTATTTATATTCTGAAACGTGCATTTAGTATCGAATCGTAATTATAACGTCAGTAAGTTATTGTCACTTAATTAATGTTTCCCCGCATTTAACACAGTTGCGTTTGTCGTAGGAAAATGTTTGATTTGTTTTATCATTAGAATTTATCAAAATTATACGAATAAATGAATTTATGAACGTAATATAATAATACAATTTTAATATATTTCTCGCAATGTGAATGTGTAAATTGTGTTGTTTTATCGGATTTGAAATGTTTTTGTGTAAATTTGAATGTGAGGATCGTTTACCGAATTCAGTATTCGATGTCTAAATTGCACTTAGTGGCGGCACGTACTCTGTAAACGTAAAAGTTTTAATATTTTTATGAATAGTTCGTTGAAATTTTATTGATAATTTTAAATTCGTTACCTTGTCCTGGGTTCGCAAGTTTATTTACATTATATTTTTTTAATGTTTTTTTTGTGTATATTATTTTGTACAGGCCAAAGAGCTTACTGTAAATATGATCGGCGCAGCTACCGAGGTAGTCGTCTCACACCTTCGTTATCGTTATTCTTAAGAGATTTGTTGATGTTCTTGATCTTGTGAAAATAAAGTGTAATATGTACACTGTGGGGTTGTTTTACTTTCCTCTGTGTCTACGAGTTTATTACTTCCCTGATTATTAATGTTTATTACTTTCCAGTCTGGATTATAGATGAAAAAAAAGATTTTAAACGCTTAAAATCAATTTGGACGTATAAAAACCCAAATAAAGCGTTTTAAACAGTTTAAAACTTGCTTACTCAAATAAAAGAACTGTGTTTTACACTTCATTATCGTCAATATTTGATCACATGACGTTGTTTCGTTCTAGTTAAGTAGTTTATTACCTAGCTACATTACATACTAAACTTAAATAATATGACACACTAGATCACAACACAATTAAAATACATCAATAATGCAATTACAGATGCCGACAAGCTCTTGGACATAAATTGAGGAATGGATACGAGTTTTGTCCTTTATTTATTAGTAGTTAAAACGCGTTATCCCATTGCACTTGTTAGCGTTTATTATATATTTGCATTTAAAACAACGAAATCAATGTGCGAACACGTGTTCCGGTTCTAATACAGCTTTTTAAAATCGAAAAAACCCACCACCACACCAACCCTTTTTAAAATCGAAAAAAAATTATGTTTAGTTTTAAACAGATTGATTTAGTTTAAACCGGTCGGTTGTCGGTTGATTTAGTTAAAAACAAATATGGAATTTAAGCCGACCTACCATTCTCGTGCTGTACAAGAAAAGAGGATGTAGCCCTTTTCTTCTTGTTTGAAGTTATTTTAAATATTAGCTTAACCGTTCCCTTTGTATTATAATATCCAGATAAACAAATCCCAAAACAATAAGTAAATTGAATAATTTGTACGCTAAGTGACATCTAGTAGCTAATTGTGGAACTTTATAATAGGCGTAGACTACTAAATAGTACTATTTAATGCAATAGATGGCGCTTGAACATATCCATACCAGTAGACGCGCTATCTAATGGTAAGCGGTACTCGCCACCTATGGAAATGGAAATTCAAAATGGAAGCGGAAGAAACAGTTATTACTGTGTCTCAACTTTTTAAACAAAACATCGTTATGTCTTCAGATGGGATTGTAGTAGATTATTTAATTAATAAGTAAAACAATAATATAATAATACATTGACCGATTGAAAAATATACTAAAGAAAATTGAGAAATTGAGTTAAATAAGGTAACATTTTTGCAATTTCGATGTAAAAATTAAAATCCATTTAGTTTTAGTGCCATGCTGAGATGGAGTTCCTTCGCTTTTAAATGACTAGGCAAATCGGAACAGTAGCAGAAGCAAAATATGACGTGCATAAGTGACCAAATACCGAAATGATTCAATGAATTTTAAATTGTTTTGTTTTTGTTAGACATTTTGCTGTTTGCCCTAGCAGCCTGTACAACTTCACGCGGACAAAACGAAACAGTATATAGTTTGTAAGACCGCCGATTGCGGTGAGATCCCGACCCATGCAGACAGATTTGTTACAGATAAATGTTTGTTTGTGACTCTTATTTGTGTTATCAGAAAATAACTTACAGAAGTAAGTCCATACAACCCGGAGCACAGGTAAAACTGGTGCAGTCTGTTGAATATTCTCGTTTTGATGAGTTGTGAAACTTTTGAAGCAGCAATTGGTATCTAGTGGGCACAAATGTAGACTTACACATTTATTTATTCACTAGCTGTGCCCGAGGCTCTGGCCGCGTGGAAATCAGTTTTTCATGCGTAAATCCGAATCCCACGGGAATTCAAAGATAAAAAGCCTAAGTTACTCCTTATTACATAGCTATCTTCCAGTGAAAGTCCCGTCTAAATAGATCCAGCTGTTTCAGAGGGAACGGACAGACAGCCAGACAGACAAAAATTGTAAAAAATGATATTTTGGTACATGTATGGTATGTATAAATGGTATGGAATGTGTATTTATTTTTAATTACAAACAGACATTCCAATTTTATTTACTTGTATAGATTATGCTTTATACACATACGAACGGGCTTTACAAAGACTGAATACATACAGACTCTTTACAATACGTAATGGGCTTTCTATGCCAGTCCATGCCACTCCAACTTCAAGAGTAACAATACTCCCTTGAGTCTTATTAACACAGGGTCTCATGCTTGCCATTGAAACATTCAAAATTTGACACCCCGGATGCTAACTTGACGAAGTGTACAATCACACTAATAGGCCAGCGCTACTCAAATTTGAAAATAGTTAACTGTAATTGAATTGTAAGGGTCGGACCCTTTTTCAATTATTCTGAAACAAAATGCGATGACAGCGATAACTGCTTTGACAAAGGTTCAAACTTGAAGCTAGTAACAAATTTTGTAAAATTAATTTCCAACTCTCGTTAATTGGTTAGTAATTTTGCCTCGGTTGTTTATACACGGCTTCTGTAAATGGTAAGTCATCCACCGAATTTAGCAGTGGATGAACTGCTCGTGGCAAAAATTATTCAGCGCTTACTTGTTCGGACGGCTCGTTAACCTGTCAGCTCGTCGATTTAAAAGCGAGCGACGGAAGTCTATGGGTTAAAAAAAAATCGGACATTTAATTTGGGTACAACTAATCTGCATTGAAGCAATTACTTGGAGTATACACCAGATCTTCTTTAAGTAGCGTGGAAGACTGGTACTTTCTGCGAAATGGCAAAGACGCCGCTGAGTCGGAAGAGGGCTGATTGAAGACCCAGCGGGAGAATTCTGCTCGGAAATATATAGATAGTCGGAGATATGGCGAGGCAGTGGAAAAGAACCACCCCAGTTTGATCCGTCTCGTTCATAGGCCCAAGCATTCGCGACTTCACGGTCGCGAACGATTACATTTGAGTGAGTTTTCTATGATGGAAGACGGTAGCTTGACATTGTATTAGCAATGAAGGTAGCAAGTCCCGTAACGAACACAAAGTAAAACTCCCACGATGAGCTTAATTGGTTAATCATTCTCTTATATGATCGGTGTGGCCAATTGATATCGTGGAATTACAGATAGCGGCTAAGCGAGTTTTAGTGAGATAAATCTCAAATAACCTTGAACAATTACATCAGATATCTTTTAAAAATGTACTATCCACCCACGCAACAGCAATCATACCTCAATTACGACGTACAACAACGATTATCTTTACATATTGTAAACGATCACAAGTTAATGACAATTAATGAGATACTGAAGAACCATTGAGGGCTTCATCACTACAGCGACCCCTTTCAGGAAACCATTGCTTGGATATGTGATGAAATTTATAGAAAGAAACAAGGTTGTATTATACAAACTAGAATTAAAATTGTAGGTATTCGAAATAGTCATTAGAAGGGTGACAGTTCAGAAATTAATGACGCACCTTTTAGGCTAATTGGTTGAAGTTAAATAATATTTTTGTTCTTCAACCTTTTTAAAAGAGCCATGGATGACAAATGTGGGGGCAAACGTGGGGCATTACATATGTCACTCATAGTCACACGTCGGTCCTTGTCAGTGTCCCAGGCCATCCGACGTGGATTTATTACATTCTATAGTGTGACATTAGCGAGCGGATGTTGGGATTTGTAGGAACATATGTTACAGTAACTAAGTATATAGATATGTCGCAGCGGTGCATAATTTCTATGTCGAAGTCCTTAATTAAACGCCATCTAAAAACAATTTCCGGAACGATTATTGGAAACGTCAAACGAATGTTTGGGTGAGGTCGGTACAGCGCTGCAGCGGTGATGCGAGGAACTTTTATGTTGACATAGAGAATGGTGATTTGAGAAAGCAATGGACATGTCATGAAGGAGAGTCATGTAGTTTTTG